>CANXYI010686189.1:0-11853 GCA_948208565.1 Hura crepitans
GGATAACGCATTTAAATAATAAGAACATGAACTAAATTGCTTATAGGAACTACAAAGATCGAAAATATCTATGGCATGTAAAGTGAACAAACTATACTCTAAAAGATGGCTTATAAAGGTCGTTTGAGATATATGCCTAAAATAAGCTATGTTAAGTCTTGTGTGAAGTTTATATGAATGATTGTGTTATAATTAAAAGACTAAATGTATGAAATTATATAATGCTCAAGAAAGTGTGTAATACCAAAATGGCTAGGGTATAAATGTTAGTCAAGAAGTGGTTATTAAGTTGTCATCAATGCATGTGTTAATACTTAATATAAATATAAGAGCTTTTAAATACAACTTATTATAAAGCTAAGTATAATGCATAAATTGAGATTTTATGGAGCATGTCATAATAAAGTATTGGTGAAAAATATAGATATGCCTAATTTTAAGAGGAAGAGAAATAAAAGAAAGGTTATAAGCATATATTCCTTTATTGTGGCCGAATGGCTTAATATGGTATTGGTGAATGCTTTAGACATTCATTAAATGAATTCTTGATCATGATAAAAGATTATATATGGAAATGATGGCTTATATGCTATGATGATAATGCACTTATTGTGCATGTTGAAGGCTAAGTAAGCTCATGTAAGGTTATAATGTGAAGTTATGATAATGATAAGGTTAAATGATTATATGAATTTCATATAAAACATTGAAGAAGACTAATTTTCTCATTTGAGCATTTGTTGATTAAACACCTCTTAAAACTCATTTTTAAATCACTTTAAGATGGTGAAATGAAAATGAATATGGTGATTAGCCCATATGAGTAAACAACCTAGATTGGATAGGTTGATCAATCAAGTAAGTGTTTATAGCTATTGGTAGGCTACCTATGTACTTATGTGACCTTTCGGTTGCAATGTGGTAACCTTCAGTTATGACATGGTGACCTTTAGGTCCAATGGTGATACATGACTTTTGAGTCCGATGTGGTGACCTTTGGGTCTTATGTGGATTTATGCCCTTCAAGTCTAATAATGATATGAAACCTTCAGGTCTAATATGTTAACCTTTGAGTCTAATGTGTTTGGGTTTACATAGCCCTGAGGACCTTAGTGGTCCAACGTGTCCCCGTTATCTAGTATAGTTTTTGTGTTTTCTTTAGAGTGGGAAAAAGTTAAACAAAATTATATAATTAAAAAAATTATAAGATTTATGCAAGCAACTAAAATGAGATAAGATCTACAAAATTTTAATGATATTTTCTTATGTATTATGTGACAAGAGGTACACATGAAAGGTGCATTTAGTTGTATGTTTCAATATGACCTATTTTTTCCATGTTTGCTCTTTCTCATGTTATTATTATTATTATTCATGTATAGTTGTATGTGTGTGCGTGTGTGTGTGTGTTTGTGTATGTATGCCTAAATGCTCTAGGATATGCGAATGTGATATTACATGTCTTTTATGTGTGGTAAAATAAATAAATGGCAAAATATAGAGATGATTGAGGCATGTAATTCAATGTCTATTAGCTACTTATAAAACACATGTATCTTATACATGGTTGGTTATTATAGCTTTTGTACATATTATGGTATATAATATCCATGCAATTCATAATGTGTTTATGTTAAGCATGACTTTGTGTATATTAGAATTCTTATAAAATGCATAAATACACAATTATTTGTCTTCATTATAGATACATATTTTTCCCTACCTCACAAAGAATATTGATAATGCTATTAATTATAATATTCATCTATGATATAGTCTATTGTTATTAAAGTTCTTTGTATGTCTAAAACAAATGATAAATAAATCAACCTTAAGGGAGGAATATATAAATTTTGATCTTACAGCATACCACTAAGGAAATTTTGCTTAGTGCGTCATTGTGGTTTTTGCAATGTATGGGTTTAAAACATATTAGAGTGGCACATCGAAAGCTGCTTGTTGTGCAAAAATGAAGACAGTGTGAATTGATGAAGATTTTTCTTATGGGATTATTTATAAAATTCAAAAAGATCAACATATATGTATTTCAAAAGCTTGTATGTATTATCTAGAAGAAATTTCTTTTTGATCTTATGAAGATGTATGTTAAATATGTAATTGGCTTAAGAATGGCATTTTAATTTTTTAATGTTTACTTAGTTTGATGATGCACTAATGGTTATATGTGAATTATGTGTGTAAGATGATTGTATGGGTATTATGGTTTATAATGGTGAAGAAGATTAGTGTATATGTATGTATATATATATGTGTGTGTGTGTGTGTGTGTGTGTATATATATATATATATATATATATATATATATATATATTAATACGATTAAAAGCTGGATATTATGCCTTATGTGTCCATGTTGAAAAAAGTAAGGAGATAAGATGGTATTGGAGTGATTAAAAGGATCACATATTACAAAGTTTGAGATATGAGTTGAAATGTTTATAAAAGTGTTTTTTATAAGTTTCAAATTTTGGGATAGTGTTATTAGATAGTCGTTATGTTACCAAATTTTAAACATGAGGACCTCAAATCAAGTAACCTATTAAGTTGTTTTTCTAATGGATTGATGAGGTTTATAAGTATGATAACTTTTATAAGAAGTAATATGGTTCAAGGAATATATGTCGCGTTGCTTAGGTCTAGCTATCAGACTGGGTAAGGGGTGTCTCTCTTTTCTTCTGCTACTACAAGAGATGGAAATTCCTTGGTTTTCATTGCTACCAGATACAGCCTAATATAATGACTTAAACCCTTTTCAAATCTTTTACATCTCTTTGACATACTAACTAAGTTTAGCAAACTCTTTTTCATTTGCCAATATAAACCTATCTTCTTGCTTTAAGTCTAAGAACTCTTATTTCTTTCTCTCAAGATAATCCTTAATAATATACTTCTTTTTGAATTCCTCCAAGAAAAATTCCCAAGTTAATTCCTTAGGTATCTTATTTTTTGGGAGTATTTCCCATCATCTATAATCTTTTGCTTGTAATAAGAAGGTGGCACATATAATATTCTCTTCTGTTGTATATCTAAGTTGTTGGAGAATCCAAACTATCCTTTTAAACTAGTATTCTGATATGGTCAGGTTATCATGTTCAGTACCCAAAAAATCCACTGCCCCATTTTCTTTACTCTTTTTAGATATATTTTCTAGAAGGCCCATGATAGCTGTGGTTGCACCATTGGTGGAGGTGAAGGAGTAGCAGCAATGTCCTGCCTTAGTAGATCAACCATTTACTTAAGCAAGACTAATTGTACATGTGCTACTTGTTTGGCATTCATTAATGTAGAAACATTAGCTCTCATGGGCTCATTTACTGATGTTAGAGCCTAACATTCCACCTCCTCTCCACAGATTGGTAAGGTAGGTTCACTCATCTTTAAATCTATACACAAAGAAATAACTTATGAGTCTCAAGCCATGTGGACTTGTGTAATGCACAACCTTAACCCTAGGGCACCTATGACATAATTGTTACACTAATTCCATTTTTACTAAAACTATGATGAACTATACTATTTAGGGTTCTCATGTCTAAAATCTGACAGCATAATGGCTATCCAGTGGCACTAGCCTAAATAGTAATCTGCAGAAAAACAACACTTCTATAAACTAGCATAACAACTCACATTAATATATGATCTTGCTGCTCATTCTCTATACTATCTCATTCATAGTTATCTCATATTCTCATCCATAAGTCATAATATATCTCATTCATACATAGGTATATGCGCATACATACATGGGTACTTATAAAATATATACTAAGGTTACAAAAACATTACATGAACTAGTTTAGGCCCAAACCCTACATTTACACGTGAGTGCCTTTTACCTTATTCATTACATTAGGCAATATGTATAAAACTTTATACCTAAAAGATGGTGCCACTTCGATGTACACTGCCCCACTTGAGACTAGTCCTCAATCCTTTATCCACTACCTATGCATCGTAAATAATGATGCGCTAAGCATATAGCTTAGTTGTGTATTTAATGAATGTACTTCACACATACAAACATACATACAATATATTTATACTAACAAGACATCCTAAACTTAATTTAAATTCCAATTTAATTACATATGAATATTCAAATCTTAGTTACTGTTATTTTAGTCACATTATCAAACATATAACTTAAATAATATATTTTATTATCTTACTGTTCAACATTTTACCTTTTCCTTGGCATTCCATATGCCAAGCCCAATTTATGAAATATACCATAGATTAAATTATCATATATCAATTTATTTTATATTTAGTATGGTTAGATTTACTTCATAACCTTTTTTAATAAGACTAATCATTGTAATAAACACATATTACTTTTAGAATCTTAAGGTCATAACTATGCTCATACATGTAAACTTAGGTATCCATTTACCCTTTTCATGTCACCATTATAGCCTCTAGATCATTTTTCCTAAACTTCAGTTAATTTCATTTAATCCAGATTATGTACACAATCCAATTTAATGTCCATTACTTAGTGATAATTCTAGTCTTACCATCTTATGTTCCAGCTTATATTTTGATTACTGTTAATTCATCTTTATTTTATTCCATTGTAACCCATTTTCGTGTGTCCAGCTTATATTCAATAAATACCACTATTCAACACTGGATAATAGGATATCAATCTTGTTTGTAGTGCAGTGGTCCATATTCTAGACCTTACAGTGGTTACACTTACATAATGCAATAGCCCTAATAGACATAGCTACTGCACCAACATGAAATATAAGTATGTGTGTATTGGCCTATTAGACCTTACTAACAGTAGCACTCACATGTTACAATAGCCCTCAGGACCTTATAGTGTCTGTACACACCTATACTAAAATCATATATGTAAGTGTCCTATTAGACCTTACCGACAACTGCACCCATGTGTTACAGTGGTTTTACAAAACTTATGATTGATGTACCAACCTATAAGTGTTGAGGCACCCTAATAGCAGCTATCTATCCCTAGTTGACCGATCAACCTATCCAATCTAGATCATTCAGCTCATATGGGCTTTCACCATATTCCACTTAGTTCTATATTTGCTTATTTATTTTATATATATTTGCATGTTCCACTCTTCACATATATATTCATTCAGTTAGTCTATGCTTTGGTTATTTCTTTTTTATTCTTTCTTATATAGTGTACATCAATGTTACATTAATAAGGTAAGGAAACATCTAATCATTATATGATGCATAACAATTCTTACACCAGATAGTCTATCTTCCAATCAAGTATATCTTATTCCTCTTCTCAGATCATATTCTTTTATATATTTTACATGTCATTATAATTTCATCCATCATCTTGTTTAATTCCATTATTACTCATCTTACATGTTTATATCCTTATTTACCATCATATATAACCCATAGGGTTTATTTCTAAGTCTATGATGTTTCCTACATTCAAGAAGCCATAGCCATACATTTTTATACATGTTCACATTAACATTAGTAATTAATACTCAATTTCATAAGACTTGCCTCATCTTTTTGATTGTAGAACATTCAACTCCCTTAAGCCTTAATCTCAAATGAGCATCACAAACCATATATGCATATTTACATATTTATATTAAGTACTCTCATCATATACATAACATACACACATCTATCTCACCTTTTAATATAGTACTCACATACATCTATAGTTACATATATTTGGTCCCACATTTTTACATGTATATCTATCATATTCCATGTTAATTCTATTTCCATTTTACGTCAATTATAATGTTGGACCTATTTGTATAACCTTATGACCACCTAATTAGTTTCATTATTAGTCATATATGACATATTACATATACATGTACATACCCTTACAATGCTAGCTTTGTTAATGTCATTAGTACATTATCTATTTTATGGATCAACTTCTAGTTGATTTGTATGTAAATGATTCTCCCATTTATTATTGTATCGTACCTCTCAAATCACATAAACTCTAACACATAAATTATGAAATCCAAGTATCTTATTACACACCCCCAAGCTACATGTCTTATGATATTAAGTCTTCCGTATTTCACCTCATGAACTAAGCATTATAATTTCATCTAATGTGTTTCTGAAGGTACCTACACATATATGCCATTCCCCTTTTTATTGTAACCATACCAATATCACTACCATTTTACTCCTTTTATACTTTAAGTTGTATTTGAATTAAGCGATAATCGTCCTTAACTTACTATTGTAATAGACATTACAATTTACATATGTTTTTACACCTCAGTCATGCAAACCAAATATATTATATCATTTTTCCATATTAAACTACACACACATAATTTAATTAACTAATTTAAGACAATAACCATATACATAACATCTTAATACCATTTACTCTCTCACATACATGCATACATAACTCATGGTTTCATCCCTCAATCACACACTCCATTAACCTTATTTGGTCAATATTATTATACATGTCTTATTTCTATAACAATTTGTCATGTTTGCCAATCACACATCTACATGTAAGTTTCAACCATAGCGTACAAATCCCCTTTATCCCTTCAATTCTATTTCAATTCACATTTCATTAATCATATTCAAGTATTGTTAATACATATACCCTAATTATACACTAATTCCTCATATATAGCCTACATGTACCCACACCAAATTTTTTTCCATAATGATGTTCTTTACATTACCAACTAATCTCCCTCTTAATTCTCATTTAAAACTTACAAAAAGGATCCAACTAGCCTTTATACCAGATCATCTACCACTAACACTTACTTGTATATACAATTCAAGCTATTCAAATATCTAACCACACACTTTAACCATTCAACTACACATATACAAGGTATGATTCATTAAATACTTACTATTGGTGTCTAAAGTTTTAATTGCACCTTTTGATCACTTCATTCTTCCTTTCCTTGAATTCTTCTCACTTCCACTACAAACATACATAATTTTCTAATTCAAAAATTCCAAATAAATTTCTCATTAGTCCAAACTTGAAATTAACATTAGAAATATCCATTTGGCATGAAAATACACTAAGAAAAAATATGAAACCTTGAATTAAAGCATTTAAATTCATGGAGGTTACTATTCATATAAGTATCAACCCTCCCAACTTAGCCTCTTTCTTTGGATTTTTCCCCATTTAATTATATAAAAGATGTGGAGGTTTGATTTATGGGTGAGTTAGGTGTTTGATGCTTAAAATGGTGGGTTTAAAAAGAAAACAAAGAGCTTGAAGCTCTTGTTCATGGTGTTAGCCTCTTAAGGGGAAGAAAAAAAAAGGAAACTTGCACTTTTTTAACCATTTATGTATACTTTAACCCCTTTTATAATGAGTTGATCAATGACCCTCATTTGGCCATATGGAGTCCTCACCCTTTTATGCCTCTTAAAAATTATTTCTCTCACTTGAAACATCATTTAATCCTTCTTAGTGTCCCATAAACTCATTTCATATGAGATCCATAAGTCTCGAGAAAATCATGCTAAAAAATTGAGGAGAAACCATTTACTTAAGCACCTTAAATCTCACTCAACTTTTATAAATTACCTTCCATTGTCAAAAAATTATAATTCTATTATCAATTGCTTATGTAGAACTTTTGACCATCCAGTCGTGCTATTGTCGGATTGTTTTGAGCATAAATTAAATATTTAATCATTCAATTTATACTAAGTTACTATTTATTATACATCACCATAAAAACTTTACTTGCATTTTTAATCACCTTATTGGCTTCAATTTCACTTCAAACTTTGCCTAAATTTGTTTTATAATTTTTCCTTTCATTTTATTCTGTTAGTAAACCTGAGTCTCGGGAAGTACTATTCACCCTTCAAAAAATACACTATTCACAATCTCACTTCATATCGATTGTTAACCATCCAAATGACCTTATTTCCATACCAAATATAATTCTAACCCATACATGACATGTAACTTTGTTTTGTAAGAAAAACCCTAATCATGCCCCAAGTGTCACTATTCATGACTCTGAGGTTACTATTCACGATTTGAAATTCTCGAGCTTTACAAAATCTGTTATTTATCCTAATATATTTCCTTTATAAGCTTATTTTAGTAAATCTCTTATAAGAATTAATACCATAATTCATACACATTCATTAAATTTCGATAGGTATCATTAAACAAACAAATATAACACTTAATTTCATAATCACCTTATGTCAATACTTTAACATTTCACTTCACTAATACTAGGCATTCATTTTGACCACCAAACAAAATTTATGCTCTCTCTAATTCTTTTCATTTCATATCATGTTTATGCATTATAAGCACTAAGTTAATTAATCCATCTTATTATTTTTAAGAAGATTCATTTAAATCCTCTACTTCTAGCTGTCTTTATGTTTCGGCCTAGACACCATTTTCATGTTTCTTTCTTGTTTCAACCTTATTTCCATATCAAATTTTATATTGGTATCTTAATTAATGATAAATACTATAAGCTTTGGTAAAATTTCACTTTAATCCTTAAATTTTTCTCTTTCATTCATTTCGACCCAACTTTAATAATTTACTCTAAAATGTTTTTCTTCTAATTAGTCCATCCAAGCTTAATTAACTAATTTGGTTTATTCAATTAAACTCATAATTTAACCACTTAACATTCAATATCCTTAAATCTAACAATTCCATACACTAATATTAACTTCAGTCATAAAATTAAAGCACACTTACTATCTTCCAAGTTTTAAATTCTTCTCCTCTTCACTTTAATGTAATTCTTCATTCATCTACCACCTCTTTTCCCTTATCCCTCTTCCTTTCATAACTACTAGGGCTTTATAAAATCCATAACAATTCAATTATCAAACTAAAAGTTAAATTGAGATTTTATACATTCAATATATAATTAAATTAACATATCAAAATTATTAAAACTCAAAATCAAACAATAACACTTACTTGGCACTATTCATATTGTAATCTCTTAAGAATTTGACTCCTATAGATGAAATTTATTGTAAGAAAGAGATTTAGAGTTGTTTATTTATGGTTTAGAATTAATTTGGTGTGGTTTATATGAGAAAGAAGAAAGAAAAATATAAAGGGGAGATCTTAAGCTGTTAGCTACCAATAGGGAAGAAAAAGGTGTTTTGGTTGTAATAAAAAAGATTTATTTTTGTGGAAGAAGGAAAAATTAATGAATATTTATATTTTCAAATGACGTGCTTTAATTTAATTGAGTAAAAGGTTTAATGGTTAGGATTAACTCTTAAATAAAAATCTATATTAAATAATTATATAAATAATTAAAGAATGATATATATTTTTTATGTCATTTAATGATGGATGAATGGCTTAGATGAATTGAAACACTATTTAATCCTAAGGTTAAAATAAATTCCTTCATTTTATTTATTTCTTAATTATTTGAGTTAATTATTTTTCTATGTTGTAATTATAATTTTCATGCATATTGTATGTTAAAAATTATAATATTATTGGCAAAAATTAATTCTTAAGTCATTTGAATCAAAATTGTCGAATTTAGGGTCCACCTCTAAATGGTTTACTATTTATTTTAGACTAGTTCTTTAACTTAATTTTTTTATCTTTAACCATCTAAATGACTTTTTCATTTAAAATTTTAACCATTATCATTATGTAAATAAAATTTTCATTCGATCGAGTTAGTGCCACTCAGGTTTCTGAGAAGCACTATTCATAACTTGAGAAGTAGTATTCACGAGCCCAAAATTTTTGGAGCATTACACTTCAAATACCAAAGTTTATGCCTTTGGGTACCACAATATAGTTGGTAGTTCTTATAAATCATTGTACTAGTTCTTATCTGGGCAACATCATGATTCTAAGAAGAAATAAATCCAATACAAAAATATAAAAATGAAAGTGAATGCAAATGAAAGGAAACACAATTAGTTTCATTCAATGTTATTATAAAAAAAATTCATGTTTTGATTTCTATATTATATAATTGTCATGTACACACATTCACTTTACAAATGATGAAAGCTATTTACAAATTGATTGATTATTTTTAATGCTTAAGTCACACCCCAACTTCTGGTCTAATTTTCATGAGGATAGAATTAGAATTTATAGAAATAGTGAGGAATAAAATGGATGTACAGATCATGCAAAGTCAGTTGGTGTGAACTACGGAGCGAAAAATTACCAAAGGGAAAAATGGTAATTTCATGGAAAGGCTAGGGGCAAAATGGGAAATTCACTGTCATGGTTAAAAAGAGGAGAGAGATCTATGGGAGTAATAAAGAAGTGACATGTGGCTTAGTAATAATGAGAAAATGTGAGAAAAATGAAGTTCAAAAGCTGGCCCCAGTGAATAATGCCACCTAGCTGTGAATAGGTGAATAGTGTCCTCGGGCCAAATGGAACTAACCCGATCAAAAATTTATATTTATTATAAGATGCATTATAGTGAAATTTTAGAAGTATTTGAGATCATATAGGAGGTTAAAAGTTAAAAACAAAATCTAAATTTACGATCTATGGCAAACAATAAATTGCTTAGAGCTGAATGGAAAAATTCAAAAACGTACACAAAAACTTCTAAAAGTGGCATGTCCTGATAGTAAAAAATTATGAGAAATCCAAAAATCACAGTGTTAGAATTTTTTGAAGATGGGAACTATGAGAAAAAGATTAATGAAATAAACTCACATTAAATGTGTACATACGTGACACCCCTAACCGATTCGATCGTCGAAACTGAATAGGGAGTGCGCGCACAAGCATAATATCCAAACAACCTTATCTTAACATATTAAAAGTTTGTTTACAATTATTGTTAACAAGATGCTTGATTTATGAAAATGCAAGTTTACAAAAACTTATCAAAACTTAGTTGGAAAAATAAGTTAGGAATCCTTATGCCAAAAATTTGATAGTATAACGACTGTACCGGGGCACTATCCCAAATTTTTTCCAATGAGCTGCATTGAAAATAAACACTTTTATATTGATTTAAACTCAAACCACCACTCTAGTGATCCTCTGGTCACTCCAAATTTAGTCAACAACACAAAATAGAATCTCAATCTTAGGAAGAGATTCATACAAGCAAATCATTTAAAAACCATATTTAATAAGGTTACAAAACATTGACAACATTTAAAAACACATAATTATACATTGTAGGCCCATTTCCTTAATTTACAACATATAAGTGCTTCTACATTATTACATCACATAATTGATGTATATAACAAAATATATACCAAAATATAAGTCTTCACTTGTAGATCTTGTCGCACTGAGACTTAAGCTTAACCTGTTCTTCTTAAACTTACGCATCGCAAAGAAAACATGATGTGCTAAGTGAGAGCTTAGTGGTGTAATCACTATGATATGCCATATCAGTTTCATTCATGCATAAATAGATATTTACTCATAAGCATTTCAGCATAATAAAAATCACATCAACATAATAATGGCATGTACAATAGAAGTGCTAAGTTGTAAAAATATGCATAAAGTCAAATATCTCGTAATATGATGCATGATATCAAAAATTTCCAATTTATAGGATTTTTCCCAATATGCGTGTTCCTTTTTATCATTAATTAATTAATTAATTGCCCATATCAAAGAAAATAAGATCCCATGGATAATGGGGTAGACACCCAGTACGACCTCTAATGACCCGAAAGCCATCTACCAATGTAAGTCTGAAGATTGATTATAACATAGGCCTATCAGTGGAATCATAACATAAGTCCGTAGACCGATATCAACATAAGTTTGAATACTAGCATTGCATGCATGCATAAGACCATTATAACCAAATTATGAACCTAAGGGTCCAT
>CANXYI010686218.1:0-16825 GCA_948208565.1 Hura crepitans
GGTTTTGGGCCAAAACTGGGCCTTTGCCATGCCTATCGCTTGGGTTCAAAATCCAATGTTATCAAAAGTAGGGTAGAGCCGAGAGGGTTTAAGTCAAAAAAAGAAAAAATTCTTGTTGAAACTTGATATTTTGATAGTTAAATCCCTAAGTTATCTGCATGTGAAGAAAAATAACCGCATTTTATACAGTGAAATGAGAATTAACTGCTGGAAATATCACCTCAAGCAAACTACAGTACATTAAAGCCTTCAATTGATATCCTTTCCAATTTTCTAATACACTCCTCTCTAATGGTATTTTATTTGTAACTCGATTTAAAAATAAAAGTACAAATCGAACATAACCGATAAAAATATAGTTATAACTTCATAATTTAAATATATTAATAAGAACTCACTAGTCTACAGATCCACTGGTTCCGAATTAGAAAAATCATCAATCATCCTTACTCTGTAATAAAATAAGATCCGAAAATAATTTGTTATTTACAAAAATTAATGAATAAATATGGGGGAAAATGAAAATAAATAAAGTCAGCTACTACCATAAGCATCTCAAGAAAAGGACGAGAAAATTAAAGAAAGGGTTCTCTCCGCGAAGAAATTCCCTTCGGACGAATCGCTCTAAATTCAAGTGCCTTGGAAGAAGATTACTGTAATACAGCAAAGTAGTGAGAGAGGCAGTTGGCTGCGACATTAACGGTACCAGCAGCCTTAGCAGTGGCCTCAACATCATTGGCGCCATAGACTGTTATACATAAAATAAATATTTAAAAAAAATATATATACATATAAAAAGGCAAAAGGAAATATATGATAAAATATACCATGATTTTTAAGGTTGAGGAAGGTGAGCTGATTCAAGAGAAATCACGTCTGCATATTCCTAACACATAAAAAAAAGAAAAAAAAAAATCATCTTCAGCTGCTTTTCATACCTACCTTTCAATCAAATAATAACTGTACAAAAAAGGGGTTTACTGACTGAGAAACTCAATGTGAGATATGGAGCATTGACGTTTTCCAACATTGGGCCCGTCCACACAATAAATATAAACTTGCAATTGAATTGATGATGGAATTATATATATGATTCTTATTATTTTAACTAAAATTTGGAGTTGTTTCGATAGTGTTCATATTGTCTTATTTATCATAGATTTAATGGGTGTCACTCAAATTCGGCTAATAAGAATATCCATAGACCATAGTCATTACACTTAAATTAACTAACTCGAAACCGTTACACAAATTAGGCACTTTACAGAAGCTATATAAGAATGACCTCTTGCAAATTCTCTCTAATAGATATATGTCTATTTTTCAATACTCCGATATCCTCTTCCTCAAACATCTCACTAACTTAAGCATCCGAAGTCTAATCCTAGACTCTTCAAATCAAGTTTAGGTTGTCAAATCCGACTCTATCAAGAATAATCAGATAATCTTTTCGCACCAGTTTAATAGAATAAAAAAAAACTTAAAATAAAATAAAATTATATATGTATATTTTTTTAATTGCATAATTTTTATTTAATTTTTTTTATTTTTCTATAATTGTATAAATAAGAATACGAAATAAAATTTATATGCTCAAAAGAAATTCTAACTGTAAATAAAAATATTAACCAATAAAATCAAAGTGCAGTATCAATTTACTCTTCATATAGTGCTACCTGAAAAAAAAAAAGAATAAACAGACACAAATTAATAAGCAGAAGAAATAACATACCTGATGCTCTGTTGAAATTAAAGGAACGAAAAAGCAATTATATAGAAGAAAGAAAGGTCTAAAGATAAGTAGTATTATGCCAAGTGAAGAAGGAAATCCTAATTCCATTAGGAAGAAAAATAACAAACACCCTTTCAGAATCCGATTTTGATTTGCCTTCTGGTCCAACCATCTTGTTTGATTCAATTTCAACCTCGTGTGTTCATCTATCTATTTTATTTTTCATTTTCAAGACAGTTAGCCATATTCTTGGCCAGATTCTTATAGTTTCTTTGCCAGTGTCAAGATTCTCAGAAGTCATATCTCGTAATCTTGAGGAGTATTTTTTTTTTAATTAAAATACAATTCCATTCCATTAATCAACCAAAATTACAATGAGATTACAAAGAATTAAATCCCCATTGCATGTCAAATTAAAGGCTAGAATGTCATGCAAGCGAAAATCTAACCCTTCTATCTGAAACTCAGAGGGAGAGAACAAAGTTCAAATGATACATCAAGTTTTTTTCTTTTTTGATTCTCAATGGAAATTTTTATTCTCAGGTTCGGATAATGGCAGAACCGTATTGGGTAATATTTTATGGAATAATCTGGGACAGTGATGTTGATTTTCATTTCATCGATGATCGAACTCTGTGGGACTCAGCATTTCCAGCTTCCGTCTTTCACTCGCTTACTGGGCTTCAGCCCAAAAAGTAAGGAAGGCCTCAAATCAGATTGAAAAACCAGCTAATATAATTCATAATTTGCTGCTCTGAGATTTGAGCTCTTTTCAATGTGCAGTCTTCAGATTACAGTGGAAACTGCAGCAGTGCATTGTTATCATTCATTAACTAATTCTGCGACGGTTGACTTTGATGCATTAGATTTATTGAAAATGATAAAAAAAAGAAAAAGGGGGAATCGGTCTACTTATTGCCGTGTTGATTATGACAAACAAACTTATCCGAACACTTCAATTGTCAAGTTTTCAAAAGTCCTGGTCAATTAACTGTGACAAATGAGCAGTTTTGCAGCTGAACAGATGAGTAAAACAGGGAGGAAAGCAAACAGAATAGGAGGTTTGCTTTTCGATTGGAATTGAAACATGAAGATTTTTGGAATTTGTATGTGCATTTGCTGTTTGTGGTTTTGTCCGAGAGAAATGTGTGTATATGTATCAGACTCTTGTACTTAAGCATTTTGCGTTGACCATAGAGTTTAAATCAATAAATCAACCAAGCAAGAACTTTACTGCTATTATTCACTTCTGTCACTTTATCACCTTCCATTAATGACAGGCGAAAAGAAAGGTCAAACTCTTGTACCAGTGAGCTTTTCATGTTTTTTATTGTTGCTTCGTTCTTTATGTTCAGGGACAGACACGTTACTTCAAGGCCAAATTCTCAAAGATGAGGATCATCTTGTTTCAGCCTCTGCAGTCTTCAGGTTAGGATTCTTTGAGACAAGAGGAAAGTATTATGTCGGAATATGGTACAACATGACTAGTGAAGAGGAAATTTTGTATAATCCATCATCTAAAGTTGTCTGGGTCGCCAACAGGAACATCCCAATCTTTGATAAGTCAGGGATTCTTACAGTAGGTAGTGATGGAAATTTGAAGATTTTGTGCAGTGGAGGTGATCCTATTGTATTAACTTCCGTGGAAACTTCAGGTAAAACAAGTGTTACTCTGCTAGATTCTGGAAATCTTGTGCTTCATGAGCTGTATTCAAATGGAGCTATAAAGAGTGTCCTATGGCAAAGTTTTGATTATCCAACACATGCACTTCTTCCTGGGATGAAAATAGGATATAACTTGCAAACTGGGCATAATTGGTCTTTAACATCATGGATTGATACTTGGTCACCAGCTGTTGGCTCTTTCACTTTTGGAATGGAATCTACTGCCAGGAACCAATTGATAATCTGGTGGGTGAGGGATGTATACTGGACTAGTGGGATCTGGGAAGATGGGCGTTTCAGCTTGCCACATGAGCTAGCTTACCAGGATGAATATCATTTTCGTTATGTATCCAATGAGAATGAGAAGTACTTTACCTTTTATGCTAGTGAAGGTGCAACATCGTTTCCAATGTTATCAATTAATGATTTTGTTCTAAGCACTAGTTTTGCAAATCCGCTAATTTCTTGTAGAAGTTCTCATGACTACATGAATACTGTTGGATGTATGGATCAGAAGCGTCATATCTGTTGGAAGCATGCTACTGATTTCGAGTACAAAAGAGCTCTTGTGTTAGGAGATGCATTTAGATTCAATGAAAGTGATCACCTAAGTATCAATGATTGTCTTGAAATATGCTTAAGAAACTGTTCTTGTGTTGCCTATTCACCTACAAATGAGGTTGATGGCACTGGTTGTGAGATTTGGAGTAAAGTTTCGACAGAAACATCTGCATACAGAAAATACTGGCAAGGCGTTTATGTCCTCAAATCCAAAGGTGAGATTGGTTAGCTCCATATGTTAAAAGCTTTTTCTATTATTTTCAATCTCACCCACTTTTACAACTAAATGCTTAGGTTTTTTTTTTTTTTTAAACTTAACTGTATTCAATTTTGAGTTCTCTGCTAATGCTCACTATCAATTTTATGCGGTATCGAGACATTGCAGACAAGAATTGGTTGCAAAGTTTAACCATTTTGATGGGAGGAGCTATGTTCATATTACTTGTATGCTCTTTATGTCATCTGATTTGGAGAAAATATAAGAGATATATTATTCTTCCAATGTGGACTTTGACTAGCACCCTGATGTTGATGCCTGAATCCCTGCTGAGAATATGGAGAACGTACAAGGAAAGGAAATCCAATACTGAGGAAGAAAAATTATTACATGAGCTAGGTATTAATAGAAAACAGAACAGCAGCAGACATGGAAGGAATATCTACGACTTACAGTTTTTCAATTTTGAAAGTGTAGCATTAGCGACAAACAGCTTTGCCTCTATAAATAAGCTTGGAGAAGGTGGCTTTGGAGCTGTTTATAAGGTCACTTGAAAGTCTCTTTATCTACTTTTAGGATTACCAATAACTTGTTTTAGGACTGAGAGGTCATCGTTTCAGGGAACATTACCAGATGGTCGAGAAGTAGCTGTAAAAAGACTATCAACAAACTCTCGACAAGGACTTGATGAGTTCATGAATGAGGTCAAACTAATAGCCAACCTGCAACACAAAAATCTTGTCAGGCTCTTAGGTTGCTGCATAGACAAAACAGAAAAAATACTAATCTACGAGTACATGCCTAACAAAAGCCTTGATACGTTGTTATTTGGTATGCTGCTTTTGACTTTGTCATAGTTAACTGTCGTTGTTTACTTTTCATTTCATGCTTATATATATATTGTTTCTAAACAGATCCTGTGAATCGAAAAGTACTAGACTGGAGAAAACGGTTCAACATTATTGGAGGGATTGCTCAAGGGCTTCTCTACCTTCACAACTATTCAAGACTGAAAATAATACACAGAGATTTGAAGCCCAGTAACATTTTATTAGACAAGGAGATGGATCCAAAAATATCAGATTTTGGCATGGCAAAAATATTTGGGTCAGAGAAATCTAAAGAGAAGACAAAAAGGGTTGTTGGAACATAGTAAGTTAAATCAGAAATGCATACAAATAATTGCCTATAAGCATCTCTTTCTGCTTTCAGTTATCAATAATGTTTACTAATATGCAAGTGCAGTGGCTACATGTCTCCTGAGTATGCAACGAAAGGCATTTTCTCAACGAAAACAGACGTTTTCAGCTTTGGAGTTTTGCTGCTGGAAATTGTTAGCGGCAGAAAGAATAGCAGTTTTCATTCCTCTGATGCACTCAGCCTGACAATATACGTGAGCTCCCTACTAAACATTATTATCTCTATTTCATTATGTTTTCTAAATTGTAGTGTCATCCAATTCTGAATTTCTCTTAATTGAACTGATTTAGGCATGGGAGATGTGGAGAGAAGGCAGAGCCTTGGAGCTGATTGATCCAATAATCAGTGACAAATATCACAATGAAGCAGTGAGATGTATTCATGTTGGTCTCTTATGTGTGCAAGAGGTGGCCATGGATAGACCTTCCATGTTAGATGTTACGTCTATGATATATAACGAAGCTAATCAATTACCTTCTCCGAACCCACCTGCATTTTACAATCAGAGGATCCTGGAAGAGCAGAAGCAGGAATGTCTGTCACTAAATGAGGTATCAATCAGTGAGATGGAAGCAAGATAATTAAGGAATCAAATCTTCTGTTATTAACGTGGTTATTGTGTGAGAATCTTTCGTGTTATCTTCCTGAATTGGACACAATATTAAACTAGTACCAGTATTAAATGTATTGCGCATCACGTTTGGCATTATTAAAATTTCGTGGTTGTTTGTCAAGACTATCATAAGATAACAATTTAACAGAGATTTACAGTACCAAAATTATTTGATTTGGTGTGCTTATGACAACATGAAATTTCTCAGACGTTGGTGAAGAAACAGTGGCCGGTAGACAAGTAATTTATTGCACACGTTTGACTAAAGCTTTCCCCTGTGATACAGACATGAATGGTCAATCTACTTGCAACTCAATCTAAAAGTTTTAAATGAGATAGTTGGGAATTTGAAGTATAGTTCTATTACTTTACCCGACAAAAAACCAGAGTGGGATCTTAACCAAGTTGAAAATGTAATAGAAACAGCAGATAGCGAATGAGATGTGGCACCCTTAGTCAATATTGCCAGCAAACTGTAACAGAATTTTCAGATGCATCACTTCATATCAACACAATATACAAGATATACTTGCCTACGGTCTTGAGTTCCAGAAAGCTGAACCCAAATAAACAAAAATCTCATACTGTTATCTCAGTTCTGGGTGTGCACTATAATCTTTATTCTGATGAGTTTGTTGTAATGCAATCTCCAAAGTAAAGCGGGGAATCATTATTCAATCAATAAATGTTGAACTAATACTCCTTCACATACATGCTGAAGCACAAATCTTACAAACGACTTTTATTATATCGCATCTTTGACTTTGGATAAATATTATCTTCGAACACCAGGTAGAAGAAAAGATAATGTAATCAAATGAGGAAAAACAAGAAAAGAATTCTCAAAAAATTTATATAAAAACATAACGTTGACTGTTCTTTATTTGGCCATTTTTCAACCAGAATTGTGAATATATTTGAATAAATAAAACATAATGCAAATATCTTAATACTGAATATGACAGGACAATGCGTCTGAACTAAAAGGAAACGACTTTAGCATAACCACCTCAGTTTGAAAAGTCTATGGTCAAAATAAACAGCTTACTATTGAATAAATTATAATTTCTGATAACCCCTTCTCCTCTCTATTCTCAAACTTCTCTGTAATGGAGGCTATAGCAAGAAGCCATTTTCTTCTCACTGTGACATGTTGTTTCTTGTTCCTTGACCCCTCTTATTCATTTGAAGACACAATAATACAAGGAGAACAGCTCAATGATTCTGATTATTTGATTTCAGAGGATGGGATGTTCAAGTTGGGATTCTTTAGCCCTGGAACTTCGAGTAGCCGATATTTAGGAATATGGTACAACTTGGTGGATGAGAATGCAGTTTTCATTTCCAAGAGGAAGGTGGTCTGGGTTGCCAATAGAGATGTTCCAATTCCTGATGCATCTGGAATTCTGACCGTCAATAAATTGGGCAAGTTGGAGATTTCATATAATGGAGGCAGCTCCATTGCATTAAGTTCTGTCGAAGTAGCTAAAAATGTGAGTGCAACACTCCTGAATTCAGGAAATTTTATCTTAAAGCAGTTCAACTCATTAGATGGTTCTACTGAGCAAATTCTGTGGCAAAGCTTTGATTACCCAACAGACACGCTTTTGCCTGGTATGAAACTGGGAATTGATGATACAAAAATGCGTGCATGGTCACTTACTTCATGGGTAAATGATGATGTACCAGCTAGAGGACCATTTACCCTTACCATTGGCTTGGGTATCAATGGAAGTAGCAGTCAACTAATCATATGGTGGAAAGGAAGCATTCACTGGACAAGTGGAACGTGGCAAAATGGGAATTTTGAATTTGTGCCTCGATTGTCAAATGAAGGCCTCCATAACTTTAGCTACATCTCCAATAATGGGGAATATTACTTCACCTATTCCCTGATTGATAGTGAAAACCACAGCTTATCAAGATATATGATGGATTCAAGTGGTTCAATACTAGAAATAGGGGGACTGGCACCATTTGGTGCTTGTTCCTACAAATCTGATCTTGGTTGCGTGGAACTAACGATGCCTAAGTGCCGGAGCCATAATGATTTGTTTGTGGAAAAGAGAGGATTCATTTCTAGTGAAGGACTGAAGTTTGACCAAAGTTACAAGTTCAGTCTTTTTGACTGTAAGCAAAAATGCCTGAATAATTGTTCTTGCATTGCATATGCTTATACTACTTCCAACCAAACTGTATGTGAGTTATGGAATCAAGGAACGACATTCACCAAAAAACATGGTGAATCCAGAGTCATATATGTCCTTGAAGGAAAGAAAGGTAGATATATCATACTTGTTTACTTGTCCTCTAACGCTATGTATTAAGTACGATTAACATTTTGGTAATGCAGCAAAGAGGTGGATATGGCCTGTCATAACAGCTGCAGGATTAGCAGCTGTACTCATGGCATGCTTGATGTACTTTTTCATAAAAAGAAGAAAAAGATTAGCAGGTAACTTCCGGTAACTAATTAGATATATCAGAGGATTATAAAGTCATTATTTGCTGACTAATTACTTCCTGTTACAATTTTCAGCTGAGTATGACGCAGAGCAGGACATTTTACTATGTGCCTTAGAAGATAACATGACAGATTCTAGCCAAAGTAGAAACTTAGACGAGGTCAGGAGGAGAGACAGGAAGAAGAGTCATGAACTGATATTTTTCAGCTTAGAAAGCATAGTTTCTGCCACTGCTAATTTTTCAACAGCAAACAAGATTGGTGAAGGTGGATTTGGCCAAGTTTACAAGGTAAATAAAACAAATTTAATCGAAAGGAATCAAATGATTTAACTATTATTGAAACCAATTCACTATTTCTAGGGGGAATTACCAGATGGACAGCAAGTAGCGATGAAGAGACTTTCCAGAAAATCTGGGCAAGGACTAGAAGAATTTAAGAATGAACTTGTGCTAATTGCGAAGTTGCAGCACACAAATCTTGTCAGGATTGTTGGGTGCTGCATTCAGAGAGAAGAGAAGATTCTAATCTACGAATTCATGGCAAACAAAAGCTTGGATTTTTTCCTCTTTGGTTTGTGGACTTCAAAACTTCAATTTGTCTCTTTTAGTTTAGAATGATTTTGTCCGTTAAACTTCAGATACATAAAAATTCATTCTTTATATTCTTTCCTAGCGCAGATCCTACTCTAAAGAACTTATTGGACTGGAAAAAACGCCTGCACATCATAGAAGGCATTGCACAAGGACTTCTTTACCTTCACAAATATTCACGACTGACAATAATTCACAGAGATTTGAAAGCAAGTAACATCTTGCTTGATGCTGAAATGAATCCCAAAATTGCAGATTTTGGCTTGGCAAGAATATTTGGGAAGAATGAATCAGAAGCAAAAACAAGAAGAGTTATCGGAACACAGTGAGTATAATCGGCTCCTTATCGATCATAATTTAGTTACATAAAAATATGCATAAATCTCAAAATTCTAAGATGTGCAATCAACTTCACATCAGTGGCTATATGGCTCCAGAGTATGCATTAAAGGGCATTGTGTCAATTAAAATGGACATATTTAGCTTTGGTGTTCTCCTACTTGAGATTGTGAGCAGCAAGAAGAATAACAGAACCTATGGTTCTGAAGACCCACTCAACCTCATAGGAATGGTAAGTTTATCTCATTCAATTTAACGCAACCTACAAGTTTATGAACTTTTAACCTTGACAACGTCTATGCAACTGTTGGTATCTCAGGCATGGGATCTATGGAGTGAAGGTAGAGGCATAGATTTCATGGATCAAACCATGAAAAGATCATGCCCTCATAGTGAAGTATTGAGATGCATTCAAATAGGCCTTCTCTGCGTACAAGACCAGCCAACAGATAGACCAAACATGTCAGATATTGTTTCTATGCTAACAAATGAAACTTCATATCTAGCAAAACCCAGAAAACCATCATTTTTTCTGGATAGATCTGAGGAAGAGCCACAGATAGCCGAAAACAATTCAAAAAATTGCTCCACGAACAATGTATCAATTACAGCTCTGGAAGCTAGATAATCTTTCTACATCATTATAGTGGATGTTAAACACTCTCAATAGTTGATGGATTACTGTGATTTTGAGCTTTACATTGCTTCTGAATTTGATATGATTTTTACAGGCACTATAGATCTTATCATGAAATGATTTAGTCTCTACTAATCCAGGAAAAGTAAATGTTACCATGTACCTTAAATTAAAAAGAGGTGCAGAATGCTACAATATTAGATTTTTAATCAGAAATCTGAAAAAGCAGAAGCACAGAAATATGAGTGTTTATATTATTCATGTCCACGGGAGCAATAGAATTCATTAAACTCGTACGCTGGCCTTAGATCAGAAAGACAATGACTTCGTAATTTCCGGGGAGAACCTAACAATAGTAAGAAAGCAGTCCTCATAAAAGCTTTTATTTTTCCTTCATAAACAGAATTCTTCTTCCCCGCGGGCGGCGGAGATCGGCGGCTGGATGTGTAACAGCTGTAATACAAAGTCAGACGACAAAGTCGTGTAAGACACTAGTAAACCCATCTACAAACACGTGTGATTTTACTATAGCTATACGACGTAGTTTCACTTATAGGAAGCACAAGACGAAGCGGTGGTCTTGGCCTCGTGCTTCTTTCGGGGTTCATGGCCACAGACATCTTCCAGGTATGTTCTCTCACCCTCTATTTTTTGCAGAAAAAAGAATCTGATTTCATGCAATAAATTGGACAATAAATATTTTTGGACTGCGCCCTCTTTTCTCCCAAAATCAAAGTTGTAATTTAATGGCAATCAATGGAAGAAATGTCATTCTTCTCTGCATATCATGCTCCATCAGCTTTACTATCCCTTGTCTCTCCGCTACAATTCAAACAGGCACATTAATGCGAGTTCAACAGCTTAAGGATTGGGAATACCTTGTCCAGAAGAAGGGACGTTCAGGTTAGGATTCTTTCAAGAAATTGGTATCTCGGAATATCTTACAACTTCCCATTTTCATCTAAAGAAAACCAAGTTTGGGTGGCTAACCGACATTCCCCCATCTCTGACTGGTCTGGTAGTCTTCAAATTGATGAACTTGGGAAGCTAAAGATTTCATACAGTGCGAGAAGTCCAATTATATTATGTTTTGCACAAGCAAAAAGTAATGCAAGTGCAAAACTATTTGATTCAGGAATTCTCGTGCTGAGAGAGCTGAATTCTGATGGAAGTGTAAGGCAGGTTTTATGATAAACCTTTGATTATTCTACAGACACTCTTCTGCCTGGCATGAAACCTGGAATGAACTTCAGGACAGGGCGGACTTAGTCTCTAAGTTCATGGATAAGCGATGAGAACCCTTCACTAGGGTCTTTCACTATTGGTTTAGACCACAATGGCATTAGCCGACTGATAATATGGTGGCAAGGAGATGTCTTTTGGACTAGTGGACTTTGGCAGGGAAGTCATCTTGAGTTTTTACCCAATATACCTCTTGATCAGAACAAGATCCTTAGCTTTATTTGCAGTGAGAATGAGAAGTATTTCATTTTTTCCATAAAAAGAAATCGAACTGAATCAAGATATGCAATAGACTTATATGGTTATCTTACAGAAAATGGTGGTTCTGTTGTTAGATGCCCTGAGGATGAGAAAAGACTTGGTTATATGCCTAGAAAATCACCCAACTGCAGGAGATTTAATAATTGGTTTACAGTAAAGAAAGTTCTCGTATTTAGTGATGGATTTGAGTTTGACGATAGTGAGAACATGAGTATATTTTACTGTTCTACAGTTTGCTGGGCTAATTGCTCTTTTGTCGCTTATGCTTCTGCAAGTGACGATGGTAGGGGTTGCAAGATTTGGAGCAAGAGACCAAGTTTTTTAAAGAACGAGGATGATTTTCCCACTAGCAAAGAGGTATACTTGCTGGTGCACGCTAAAGGTAACTCTGATATTGTTTATGAACTTTTTTGTCATAAAATGCAGTAACCTGTTTCTTATGACTCACTTTTCGAAGTGTGGACTAAGATTTCTCAGCATTAAGTTGCTGATGTTTCATTAATGTGAATGCAGCAAAATGGTGGGTATGGATAATTGCAGCAACAGCTGGAGTTGCAGTGGTGCTTACAGGCTGCTCCTTATGTTTTTTCATACAGAGAAAACAAAAAATGGCAGGTAGAATTCCTTACTATGACACACAACTGATCATTTAGTTGCATTTTAGTTCATTTTCTTACATTCTTTTTGTCTGAAATGTTAGAGGAAACAGGCGCAGAACTAGAAATGTTATTATATGAGCTAGGAAGAGAAGGAAAGAACAGTGGAGAATTACAATTTTTCAGTTATGAAAGCATAGTTACTGCCACGAATGATTTCTCAGATGCAAATAAGCTTGGAGAAGGAGGGTTTAGACCTGTTTTTAAGGTATGCACAGTGTCTTTCTTTTATTGCGAAAGAATGTTGTTTGATGCCTCATTGCTCATCTTCCCGGGGAAAATTACATGACCATGAAGAAGTAGCCATAAAAAGGCTTTCTAGCAATTCTGGGCAAGGAGTGATAGAATTTAAGAATGAAGCAATGCTAATTGCCAAACTCCAACACAGAAATCTTGTTAGGCTTCTTGGTTGCTGCATACAAAAAGAAGAGAACATATTAATCTACGAGTACATGCCTAACAAAAGCCTCGACTTCTTGCTCTTCAGTCAACAATTTCCCTTTTGCTTGTTCATTTTTGTTTGCATACTTTGATCATTGATCTCCTAACTCTCATGTTCCATTAACAGATTCTAAGAAAAAGCACGCATTAAATTGGAATAAGCACGTGGAGATCATCGAAAGTGTGGTTCAAGGATTGCTTTACCTACACAAGTACTCGAGATTAATGACTATCCACAGAGATTTAAAGGCCAGTAACATTTTACTTGATGGTGAAATGAAACCAAAGATATCAGATTTCGGCATGGCACGGGTAGTCAGTCCTAATGACTGTCAGGCAAACACAAGGACGATTGTGGCAACGGAGTAAGAACTGAGACAAACTGAACGTATCTATTAATGTTATTAGAATGGTAATAACTTTGTTCTGAATCAATAATGCAGTGGATACATGTCGCCGGAGTATGCAAATGGAAGGCATTTTCTCAGCGAAGTCAGATGCGTTTAGCTTTGGAGTATTGCTGCTAGAGATGGTAAGTGGCAGGAAAAACAACAGTTTCTATCATTCAGACGGCCCAATCAGCCTTATAGGATATTTAAGTTATATTTTCACAGTTCCATTTTGTTCCCAAGAATTAATGTTGTATAATGTTTATGATAGAACAGACTTGTTTAAAATTGCACGCATGGATTTAGAGTTAATGGATTCAACAGTGAGTGTAGGGTCAAGTAAGAGTGGTGATCAAGTGATGAGGTGCATTCATGTGAGACTCGTGTGTTGAAGAAAATCCAATCCATAGGCCATCAATGTGTCCATGATATACAATGAAGGTTATCATCTTCCTCCTCTCAAGCAACCAGCCTTTCATAAAGGATCAAACTTTCTACAGGTAGAGTTTGCAGAACGTGAGCCATTATTATGAACAACAATTTATGTAAATAAAATAATTTCTCTTCATTGAATTAGTAGCTCAGCACATTTTTCATTTGGAATATGATTTTCAATCGCATTTCTAAATTTCTATGCTTTCGAAAGAAAAAAAAAATGTTTGACGTCATTTTGAAAATTTTTAAAAAATATATATTTATAAATTTATTTCGTCCAAATTCAGATAAATATTTAAACATAAAAGAGTGAAATTCGCTGTAAAAAAAAATTAAAAATGTAAGTAATTTTTTACTAAAAAAATGTTTTAGGAAGGAATTGATGCATTGAATGTTCAATTTTAACTCAGAAAAAGACTATTTTAAACTTATTTCATGGTAAATTATTAATAAAAAACTGTTATATATCTATCTATATTTATATTATATATAAAAGTACGAATATGGTGAAAAGTTTTTTAGACACAAATAATCTTATAATTTAATATAATTTACAAAACAAATTTTATCAAGATTTTTTTTAAAAAAAAATACTATCAATTAATTATCTTTTTTTTTCTTTTTTAGAATTTATTTCTAACTAGACTTTTTGCTTTCCGTTTTTCTTATTCCATAGTGTAAAAGTCTAAGACTTTGCGTTAGAGTAAGATGCTAATAGGTATTCTACTAACTATTTAAAAGTAATTTTTATTGCTAGTCTTAATATTCTATTAGAAATTAATATTAATAAATTAATTATAAATTAATATTATAATACTTATAATAGTGTAAATAAAATAGTCATTCACATTAATTATATTTTTAATAAAATAGAATAAATCAAATATCAGATGTCAAAATAAAATTTCGTAAAATTTAAAAATAATTGGATAATTAATCATAAAGCTAACTAGCTAATCAAATTTTAATTAAAAATCATTGAATTAGATTTCTTTCAAAATAATAAATTTATAATTATATCATATAATTGAATATTATTTATGGACGACAAGAAATTTACTATTACTTATTAATGCATTGTTAGGTTCATATCTTTTAATATTAGACGGATATTCGATACTAAAATTTAATTGTAATCTATAAAATTAAAATTGAAATGCTAATATCAAACAAGCAATAATAAAATACATTTACAAAACATATTTAAGATTTTTAATTAGAATTACACACACCCACAGGAATGAGTGAAATTTTTTTAAGTAAATTAACTTCATTCTTTTAAGCTATTAATAAAAAGAATTTCGCTCGAAGAGTTTTACATGTGAGTAACAAAATGCATAAAATGGTGAAAAAACATAGAATTTGAATTATACTAACCTATTACACTTTTAAAAGTTAATTATGCAAATAATTTGTTAATTTTGATGTGTTCTAAATTTTGAAATGAGTATGAAATTGGCAATTCAAATATCATTTTTAGAATTTTATTAAATTTAAATGATTTTCTTTTTAAATTGTATTTTTAAAAATTTTCAATATATATATATATATATAACTGAATTTTTTAATACGTAACAATTTATGATTAAATCAATCTTATTGATAAAAAAATTCTCAAAATGTATACCCATCTTGTCATTTAATATTTATATTTTTAAACTTTCTAATTATTAATATTCTTTAAATCAATTTTTAGTATGTTTTTTACTACAAAATTGATACCTCCATTTAAAATCTCATCCTTTTAGCTTCGGTGGAAGAATTTATATTTTAGTTAATTATGGAATTGTAGATTAGGAAAGCATTCTCTTTTTTTATATATTTTTTGAGTAATTAAGTTAATTAAGATATATTAAAAAAAAAAAGACCACAAATTTAATTAGGTTTACTATTTTACAGTCCCCTTACCCTTGCTCTGGCTCAAGGCAAATTAGTAAATTAAGAAAAGATTGAGGCCCAGATTGATCACGAGCTACGCACGTGCATCCTCTTCGCCCTTTATAAATAGGACAAGGACCGCGTGCGTCTTCGAACCCCGAAGATACTACGTGCAATAGTTGAGCTAATTAGGGTTAGGTCTATCTTCGTATCTTTCCCGATTTCTCTTCTATTTCTTCATATCAATCTCTAGCACAAGCGTCCAGTCATGTCTTCCAAGCAAGGTAATTTCCTTATACGCATAATTTACCGAAATTCGTTTTGTACGTTGTTTTTGAAATAGACGCTTGATTTGTTTGATTAGATTAGATTCGATTTTTTTATTCGAATTATAGATCTCCGTTTTTTTTTTTTCAATTTTAAGGTGGAAAAGCAAAGCCATTGAAGCAACCCAAGGTTGGAAAGAAGGAATACGACGAGGTATTGGTTTAAATAAGTCGTTGTTTCGAATTTGATCTTTTCGTTTGATGTACTTGCGTTGTTGGATAGGCTTATTATCTTGGCAATATTTAGTTTTCTTGTTAAAATTTTAGTCTTCGGTTCTACTTTCGTAGCCGAATCGGTTTAGCGTCCAAAGCCGCCGTAGTTGAAGATTATAAAAAGATTTCTTGACGAAGCTAGTAGTTGGTTGAAATTTTTGCGGTACAAGTTTGACATAGTGGGTTTTTGATTTGTTACTAATTGTTAATTAGAAATTGGTTAAAGGTTTGGCGTGCTTTTTCTTTACGAAATTTGCGTAGAAAGTTGTTTGATTTGTTATTAATTTGAAATTCTGTCGGTTCTGCAGGCTGATATGGCCAACCTTCAGAAAAAGAAGGAAGAGGAGAAGGCACTTAAGGAACTCAAAGCCAAGGCACAGAAAGGAGCTCTTGGAGGCGCAGGCCTTAAGAAGAGTGGAAAGAAATGAGGGTTCAGAACCCAAACCAAATAGAATATGAGTGTTGATGCAGTGTTATAATAGAATGTTGATTATGATTATGATGACATTTTATCTTTAATGTTGGTTTGTGACATCCCTTGCTGAACACGATGGGATACCTTTCACTCAAAGTGCTATTCGAGTCTTGAGTCAATGCCATTATGTGGAACTCAATAAACCATTTAAGCCTTTATGTTTTTGTGCTGTTTCATGGTTATATCCACTTCGCATTTACATGAAATTGTGGGTAGTGATTTTGTTTTGGAATGTTTATCCTATTTGTTTTGGTGCTGTGTCATGGTTATGTTGTCTTTGCATTTACATGAAGTTATCATGTTTTGGAATGTCTAGGCTTCCATGGCTTATCAGGGATAGTGATTTTGTTTCGGAATGTCTCGGCTTCTGTGGCTTCCTCATATTTGTGCTGGTAGGAAGTTCATGAAACAACCAATGATGATATGATTAAATCATATTGATGTCTTTAATATCATTGCTTGTTTTGCCGATCCTTGAATACAGAATT
>CANXYI010686256.1:0-19239 GCA_948208565.1 Hura crepitans
ATGAATACTAGGGAACAAAAATCCCTAATCTTCATCATTTTCACCTGTAATTTGATGTCATTATTAAGGCCTTTCTTAAATCACTTGCACCTATTAGCTTCAGTTGGTATAATCTCTTTTGCATACCGACTAAGCTTAGAAAACTCCTTTTCATATTTTGTAACTGTTTGTCATCCTTACTTGAGGTCTAGAAACTCCTATCTCTTCTTTTCTAAGAATTCTCAGTGATATAGTTTTTTTTGAATTCTTCTATAAAAAATTCCCAAGTTAATTCTGCTACTGCTTTATGTTCTGTGAGGGTTTACACCATCTAAATGCTTCCTCTTATAGCAAAGATGTGGCATAGATCACATTCTCTTCTAATGTGCACCTAAGTTACTATAAAATTCTAGTGGTTCTTTCTAAGAAGTACTCAGATGTGGCTGTATCATTAGGTTCTACACCTTTAAAGTCCTCTACACCCATTTTCTTGACTCTTTTTAAATGTCTTTTGGAGGGTTTATGGTGGTAGATGTGGTTATACCAGTGGTAGAGGTAGAATTATTATAGCAATGGCCAATCTAAAAAGATCCACCATCTACGGTAGTAGTGCTCATTATGCAGCATCACTAGGTACTGCCATTTGTCTACTTGTATATTCATTTATTGGCTTTCCACCTCTTCCCCACCATCAGGTGGTGTCGATTTTGACATCTTTAAACTATATCAAAAGAACAATAATTACAATAATTAGCCTTAAGCAGTGTGGTTTTTTTATAACACATAACCTTAATCCTAAGGCACTCATTTGTAAATCCCATATAATAAGGAATGCCTAAACCCACTTTAATACCACTAAATGTGACATCTCTTGCTCGATCTGGTCATTAGAATCAAATAAGAAATGTCACACAATTGAATCCGAATTAACTAATGTTTTTAAGCATTTTTACTTATATAGCATAGCTTAGTAACAATACAACCTTACTTATATTAGTTAATTCATATGCCACCTATTTTACCAAAAATGGTTTATAACACAACATAACATGATAGTGAAAATCACTAAGATAAAATTTTGGTAGCATAATGGCTACTTAGAGACACTACTTAAAATTTTACCAGTAGAAAAACACACTTCTATAAATACATACTTATTAAATCTCAACACTAGAACCTTATGATCCTTTTAACATGCTTAATCAACCCACCTATTAACCATTCTCAACATATAGCAACCCATATTGATTTCATCATATCATCACACATACGCATATATATATTTCATCATATGTACACAAGTTTTTAAGTTACAACCTTGATACTAACTAGTTTAGGACTTATTGCCCTTATTCAAATATGAGTGTCGTCTACCTTATATACATTGCAACATGAGTTGCAAACCATACAAAAAGAAGTTTGTCATGGCACACTGGTACTTTGAAGCTGAGTTAAAGCTAAATATCAACTACCTACATATTGAAACATGATGTGTTAAGCATATCACTTAGTGGTGTATTTAATAAATTATATAAAAATATACACAAGTGAGGCATGCAACATGATAATCTAGTCCTTAAATGATGTGTGTGTATTTGGTGCAATAATACAATAAATTCAATTAGTAAATATTTATCATTTTATTTTGACGTCATATTCTTCTATTCAACTTGTTTAGGTTATTTAGCCTACATTTAATCAACACTAACCCTAATATTAGATCATGGGAATCGAATGTGCAGTGGCGCACATTCTGGACCTCGCTCGGGACTGCACCTGTAATAAAATATATGTGTTATGGCCCTTTTGGACATTGCTTGCTATTGCTCTAGTAATCAAAATATATGTGCAGTGGCCCTCTTGGACCACGCCCTCTATTACACCAATAATGCTAATATTTATACAGTGGTCCTCTTGAACCTCACCCATTACTGCACCAACAATGCAAATATATGTGTAGTGGCTTATTGTACCTCACCCACTACTAAAAATGAAAATATGTATGCAATGGGACTCTTGGACCTCACCTGCTGTTGCACCAATAATAGAAAATATGACACCAAAGTGTCCTGGCAGCTACTATACTCCCTAGTTGACCATCTAGTGGGCTACTAACTCATATAGGCTTCAATTGAGTTCCATTTATTCACATAACTACATCTTTGCAATTAAAAGAGCCTATTAAATACCATTTCTATATTTATCATATTTAGGCTTCGATTTAATGTGTTACCTTACTTATTCACATTGCAATTATCATCTCATCATTCTTTTCTTCATCACTTTTATAATACACTAATTTAAATGTTCAGCTATATACCAATATGTTTCACAATTTTTAACCTCCTTTATTATGTCATTTTAAGTCAGACATAATTAAGTCTTATCTTTACATTTATCTCTTACCTTTAACCATTTTATATCATTAACACATATAATTCACATACTCAATTTACCATTCAACCACTAGTTAACTTAACTTATGTACTGAAGTTTGTACACATTACCATTGCCTCCTATAATTAATCATTCCATGTATCACCATTATCATAGTCTCATACATATAGCTTATATACATGCCAAGTATATTATTCAGCTATACGCTAATGCTCACTTTCCTATACCATTCTTTTTTACTTGTAAACTTATACGTGTTTTATTATCTCATTTAAATCCATTACACCATTAATCAAGCTTAAAATACATACACATACACATACCATACTTTTCAAGCAAGTGTGAGCACACCTCTATTCATTTTTTTCCAATTGATTACTTAATCTAAACATGTTCTAATCATATATTCAAGGCCATTAACATATCAATCAAGCATAGTTCCATGCTTACACATATGTTCTATATCAAACATACACACTTAAACTTGAGGAAATATGCAAATCAATATATAACTCATTGAATACACTTACAAACACTCTAATTAGCTTCAATCTAAGCTTTTTAAACCTTCTCCTTTCCTTTCTCTTCCAATGCACCACCTTATCCAACAAACATAATGGATTTTAGAATAGAAAATTTCCTACAAAATTTTATACTACTTTAAACTTAAAATTGATTATAGGAACACCTTGCAGACATCAAATAACATCATAGAAAAATTTAAAACCTTGAATTAAATCACTTACCAACAACTTTGTCACTATTCACCCTAACCAAAATTCTCCAAACTTAGAGTTGTTCTGGGATCTTTCTTACTAAAATAATAATCTAGAGATTGTGGAGGTTAGGATAGTAGTGAAAGATGGCTTAAAAGCTTGTGTTTTAGTGTAAAAAAGAAGAAAAAGAAAGCTTGGATACTCCCCTCTAATGGTGTTAGCCTAATAGGTGGAAGAATATGGAATTTTAGTCTTTCAACTTAATTAAAAACACTATTTATATATGGTGGCTCAAAGGTTGGATGGATGCTATGTTTAATCTAAGGGTCCATATTTATTCTAATTCTTGTTCCCCTTTAAAAATTAATTTATTCATCTTAGTGTGTCAATGTAATTCCATTTTATACCATTAATTAGAAAAATCCTTAATTCACATGTCTTGAGAAAACCACGACTAAAAAACAAAAAGAGGTAATATAATTAAACCCTCACATTTTCAATTAATTTCATTAAATTACTTCTTAATGTCAGAAAATTCTAATTCTAACACCTTTGGATTATTTTGAATTTTTTACCACTAAGTCATGCTATTCCTAGATTTTTCTAGGCACAAATCAAATATTTTATCATTCAACTCAAACTAAGTTACTATTCTCAGGACACTATCATAACAACTTTACTTGAATTTTTAACCACTTAAATTACTCCATTTTTTCAAACTTCACCCAAAATTAATTCTTATATTGTCTTTTATTCTGTTTAATTAGTTTAGCTGGGCCTTAAGAAGTATTATTGATAGCACGGTGTTACTATTCCCTAAGACCATGTCCCGAGCCTCTTTCTTTTCATAGTTTTATGGTCCTATTACTCTATTCTTGTATTTTTCATCCTTTCCCACATGTTTCACTCATTTATGGATCTTTTATTCCACTTTCCAATTTTACCTTTGATCATTTTCAAAAATTACCATTATGTCTCTTACTCATTTTTTGCTCCACTATTCATGCCAACCAACTTTACTCAATTTGAACTTTCATTTCAATCCCCATTTTTTCTTCTAATTCTAATTTTATCATTATGTAACATCAGACTAAAAGTTAAGGTATGACAAGTAGCCTTCATGAACTTGATGAATAGAATCTTTAAGTCTTATATAGATTAGTTTGTTGTAGTATTTAATGAAGATATTCTAGTTTATTCCAAGAGCAAAGATGATCATAAATAGTATCATAGATGAGCTTTATAGAATTTAAGGCACAAGATTTTTATGTTAAGCTAATGAACTGCAATTTTTGGCTTCATGAAGTATCATTTTTGGACATATAGCATCAACAGAAGTTATCAAGGTTGATCCTAATAAGAAAGAAGTAGTTATGAAATGGAAGCTACCAAGAACTCTACTGAGATCAGAAGTTTGTTAGGTTTAGCAGGTTACTATAGATGTTTTATCTTAGGCTTTTTTATTATTACAACACTTATGACATGATTATTACATAATTATGCCAAGTTCATTTATGATGACAGATGTCAAGAAAGCTTTAGCCAGTTGAAAGCCATGGTGACAAAAGCTCTGATTTTTGTTTAGCCAATGTCTGGGAATTATTTCACCATTTACAATGATGCTTCCTTAAATAGGCTAGGATGTGTTTTAATACAAGAAGATAAAGTTGTTACCTATGCTTCTAGGCAATTAATGCCAAGTGAAAAAAAATTATCCACTATATGATCTAGAACTAGCAGCTATAGTCTTTGCTTTAAAGATTTAGAGACACTATCTTTATGGAGAAATGTATTATATATACACTGACCATAAGAGTTTAAAGTATCTTCTTATGTAAAAGGAGTTGATAAAGGGTTATGATTACCTTATGGATTATCATTCTGGTAAGGCCAACATTGTAGCAAATGCTCTAAGCAAGAAGTTCATGTTAACTATAAGAGCTATAAATGTTAGAATAAAGCTTATGAATGATAGAACTTTATTGGCAGAATTAAAAATCAAACCAAGTCTTCTTTAATAAGTTGAGGATGCTTAAAAAGAAAATGGCAAGCTTATAAAGATCATGGGCTCTATCCTCGAGCAAAAGTTCCTAGAGTATGAGATCAAGAGTGATGAATGCTTGTATTATCAAGATCATCTATGTGTGCTAAATGTGGAGGATGTGAAAAAGCAAATCTTATGGAAAACTTATAATGCACCTCATACAATACATCCTAATAGCGCTAAGATGTACCAGGACTTGAAGTCTCTATATTGGTTGCATGACATAATGAGAGATGTAACAGAATTTGTGACCTGATGCCTTACTTACTCATAAATGAAGGCTAAGCATTAAATTCCATCTTTGACTCATTTTATAGCAATACTAGAATAGAAATAAGATAGAGTCACCATGGATTTTATAGTTGGACTACCTATGACTAGAAGTAAGTGTTATTTAGTGTGCGTAGTTGTTGATAAATTAACCAATTCTACTCACTACATACTAATGAGGATGGATTATTCTTTGGAAAAGCTTGTAGAACTGTATATCAATGAGATAGTGAGATCGTATGGAGTGTCATCTTCAATCATATTTGATTGATACTTGAGGTTCACATCAAGGTTTTTTAAAAAAGTTACACAATGCCTTAGGCACTCGACTTAGTTTTAGTTTGGCATTTTATCCTCAGATAGATGGCCAATCTAAATAAGTCATTCAGGTAATTCATATGCTTATTTGACTTTAAGACCAAGTTGTTTATGATGCTAATGATGGAAACATATGTTGATAAGTGCTTGAAGACATGTTAAGAAGTTGTGCCATAGAGTTTAAAAGGAGTTAGGATCATTGCCTCTCCGTAGCAAAGTTTGCATATAACAACAATCGCCAATCAAGATTGGGCATGGCACCTTATGAAGCTCTATATAAAAGAAAGTGTAGAACACCTCTTTGTTGGAGTGAGTTAAATGAGAACAAGCTAATGGCAAAAGAAAAGTCAAGATTATCAGAGATAGGTTGAAAGCTAAATCAAATAGGTAGAAGTTATATGTTGATCTAAAGTGGAAGGATATTCAGTATGGAGTATGAGACAAAGTGTTTCTCAAAGTATCTCTCTAGAAGAAGGTTGTGAGATTTGGCAAAAAGGGCAAGTTGACTCCAAAGTTTATTGGTCCATACAAAATAACAAAATGTGTGGGACTAGTAACCTATAGATTAGTATTGCCCCTATAACTAAAATAGATGTACAATGTGTTTCATTTGTCAATGTTAAGAGATATAGATTAGACCCTTCATAAGTGTTAACAGCTAAAGAAGTTGCGATATAGCTAAAATTATCATATGAAGAAGAACTAGTGAAGATCTTTGCTCAAGAAGTGAAAGAGTTGCGGAATAAAATAGTGCCTTTAGTGAAAGTGTTATGGAGGCATCATAACATCAAAGAAGCAACCTAGAAAAGTGAAGCACAAATGAAGGAGCAATATCCATAGTTGTTTGAACAAGGTAATTTTGAGGATAAAATTCTTTTAACAGGGCAAGAAATGTAATGTCCGAAAATACCAGGGTTATAAATAGTAATTTTCAAGACGTGAATAGTATTTCTCGAGACTCGTGTTACACTAATATGATTGAATAGAAGTATTAACCATAATATAATTTGGGTAAATTTTGAAATGAAAATGAATTAATTAAGTGGCTAAAATGAAAGCAAAGTTTTTACAGCAGTGCTTTGTGAATAGTAACCTGGTTAAATCTGAATCATAAAATATTTCATTTTTTGCTCAAAATGACCTAGGATTGGTATAACTTAATGCTCAAATATACCAAATATTATATTAGCATTGGAATTAGAATTTTTGAATATCAAGAAGTAGGGCAAAGTTAAAAGTATTGATTTTTATTGATTTTTTAAGTTTTTCGAGCATGGGTTTTTTGGGGTGTTTGAGTCTTAGTTTAAAAGGTTTTATGAGACCCTAGATATGTCTAGTGGTGGTTAAAAATAAGAGGAAAAATTTAAAACAAAGGAAATTTAAGGGGAATAAATGGGAGCCTCTGGATTTTAAAAAAAGGAGATCTTAACCCTTAATTCAAGGATTATAAAAAGGGGTCAACACTTGAATAGTATTGTCTTCCTCCCTTTTTTCTCCTTGTAAAGCCAAGCCACCTCTCCTTTAGAGTCCCTCCATTTTTTTTCTTCTTCCTTCAATTAAACACCATAAAATGATTTCCAACCTTTAATTGACATTGATTATAGTATTCTTATTGGTGAGAAAAGCAAGAGAAAAAGGTTAGAGCAAGAGTTTTTAAAGATTTAAAGGTTTGGTGAATAGTAACCTCAAACTTGGTAAGTGGTTATTTTGAAGCTTTAACATTTTTCTATAAGAGTATTTAATGTTAATTTCATGTGTGAAAGTGTGTTATGTTTGTCAACAGAAGTAACCAAAATAAAGGAATAGGTAAGGAAATGGTGTAAAGCATATTTAATTGGTGTATTTGACTCATTTTGGTAAGTTTATTCAATTGAGTATGTTAATTGTGTGTAATTAATGCTTTTGAGCATAAATATGCCTATGTTATGATAAATGGATGTGTAACTAAGTTATCTATATGCCTAAATGTCTGATAGATGATAAAATTGATAAAATGTATGCATGTTCTATGATGTGGCTAAATGGTGTGCTATGTACACTTTCATACTTCTAAGCATTGTAATATAAGTATTGGCATGTAAAGGTAAAATGAGGATTATGTGTGTAAAGTTGTGATTAAATTTAAATGTTATAATAGATGAATGCTATATTTGATGATTGTTGGTTAAAGTGGCTAAAATAATCAAGGCATGGTATATGAACATAATATATGTTTTATGATGGTTTTATGAAGTTAGGTTTTATGGCATTTGCTTAATGTAGGCTATGGTGGTAATGTGTGCCATATAATGGTATGGTTATGTGTATATGCCTACTTTATGTTAGGATGAGATGCTTAGAGATATAATGGATATTTATATATATTTGAGTAATATAAAGAATTAAAAGGCAAAATTTTGTTATGAACATGTAATATAGCAAGATGAGCTTGTTGTGGGTGAAATGGCCTAATAATGGATTATAAGTGATTTGAGCATTCACATCAAGTGAAAAACTTCTATATCTTAAGTTTGGGTGCATGAATGTGGCCTAATATTGTACTTTATGCATGAATGGTTCTTAATGATGATATAAATCATAATATTAGCTTATATGCTCATATATAACTTCTTAATGTTATATATGCGACTATTTTATGCTATAGTTATCATGATTGCATGAATGCATGTGGATGTATGAACATACTTTATTGAATACACCACTAAGCTTTATGCTTAGCACATCATTGTTTCTGTGATGTATAGGTAAAAGAACATGTTAAAGCCGAAGCCAGCAATATAAATTAAGAGGAGTTTATCTTTTGGTATTTTTATTTCCTTTGTATAAATTATGGGATGTAAACATGATAAGGCACCCATATATTATATAAAGGGAATTGGGCTTAGACTCATTTTCAAAATGTTTTTGTAACTTTCATTAAACCAAATCTATTTTTGTAATATGTATCTAAACTGCATATGATGCTACTTATTATGATTATGTATTTTAAGATTGTGTGGATTATTGAGAATGTATGTTTGAGATGTTTGGATGATCAAGAGGATCAAAATGTGTTAAGATTGATGAATGAAATATAGATGTGCTATTATATTGTAGGTTACTATTCATGTTTGGGATAGTGTCCTAATACTGTAATTGTGCTACTAGATTTTCAATGCAATGATTTCTTAATTGTTTTAACTCTAAAAAGGGTTTTTATTAAGTTGGATTTTAAAAGATAATACATGCTAAGATATTTTATAAAAGTTTTAATTTATGTGGTTTCTTCAATAAAGTAAGTTCATATATTAGTTGTGTGTCACTTCTCACTTGGCTCTGGCAATCGAGCCAAATGAGAGGTGTCACAATGTGTCTAAAAAAAATATAGTGATGTTCATATGTTGGTATAAACTGGAAGAACTAGACTATAAACTGTTGTAACGGTAAGTAATAAGGTGATTGGGAGATTATAAATAAGAGGTAGACTTAAGAGCTAATTAACTGGTGAAATGGAAATAATTAACTTGATGAAAAAGAAGTAAAAATGTTTAGAAGTTAGATAGAATTGACATGTATGGAGATGTGAAAATTTGACATACGTATGGTGACAGGAACTTAATAATTTCATATATGTAAATTTTTTATGATAGTTAACTTAAAATTTTAATATGTTAAAAGAGAATTAGAAACATCATATCTATATAGAATGTATGTTGATTAAATTTCTTTATTTGTGTGATAGTATTCATATATACATGGTTCTGATAATCAACTTGAATATTTTATGCATGCATATGAAAATGCTATGATGTTGATATATGAATATTGTAATTGTATAAAACTATAGATTATCAACGATTAGATTATGTACTACTAAGCATTATTGCTTAGCACATTGGTGTTTTCCATGTATAAGTGGTAGAATGAGAATGGCAGAGGAAGCAATTTGCAAAATGGGATCTGTAACTAAAGAATAAGAACATACTATGTAAATTACATATGATTATGTAATTATATCGAATTCTCTTGGTCAATTATTTTGTTTTCATTAAGCTTCCATTTTGGATTGTAAAATTTTTTTAAATTACTTTTTTATTTTCATTGAACTATTGTTTTTGGTTTGGGCTATGTTTTGAAAGCCCTATCCTTTATTGTTATCATCCCATGGTTTGGTATTGTAATTATTTGGTAAAGCAAATCGACAAGTTTGAACATGTTTAGAGTTTGTGAGACAATGGCATCCTTGTCAATGTATATGACTAATTGATTTTGAAAAGTACATATATTTGTACAAGCATAATTCACATTCAATGCATGTGGCACATAATGTGGTACTCTTATATTTGGTGTCATAGGATGTTAAAAGGAGGGGTGTCACATTTTGTAGTATCAGAGCTAGATTCAGGTTGTCCTTACCTATGAATATGTGCATATTCATTTGCATTGCATTACATGAGTTGCGATCTACATCTATATGGTTACTCTCTATTGATTCTAGGTATATCAATTCTCTTCTTATGCTTATTTGTGTGTGCACTCTGATAGATTCTAATCTAACCCACACATACATTTGTATGTCTTGTTATGCAAATGGGGTTAATAATGAAAGAAATTGAGCCTAAGATAACAATGACCAACCCTTTGGGATATAACGTGATAATAAGTGGGATTTCTAAGATTACATATTTTTGAGACACCAGGACGTATGAATTTTTGCTTGAATTAATTGTGCTGTTGTTGATGAACCAATATGATATTAGATGAGGTGGTTATAGCAAGGGAGATCAAATCTTCTCTCCAACACTATATATGCTATTATGGAAAAACAAAAGATAAGAAAATAAAATCATACATACTTAGCTCATGCTAGAGGCACTAGAAGGACAAGTACCTCTCCTTAAAATAGATGGACTATTTGACTAGCTTAAGGGAGTAAGCTCTCCTTAACAATGATTTATGATTTGGACATTACCAATTGAAAGTGAAATTTTTTATGCACATGAGATGGTTGTCTAAAAGGTTTGAGATATGCTAAATCTTAACAATGCTCTTTTGGATTAATTAATGCACTTACAATAATTTCTACTTAAATATTTAGAGATGCTACTTTTATGGGAGAAAATATTTCATATACAATGTGTACAAGAGCTACAAATATATCCTTGCTAAGAGGAAGCTCTATTTGAGATCGAAGATGGATGGAACTTGTTAAAGACTATGACAACATGTTAGACTACCAATCAGACAAAGAGAAAGTAGCAGTTAAAGCCTTGAGTATAAAATCCTCAACCATTATGATGGATTACAAATGTTTGATTCATACTTAAACACTGTGGCAAAGGTGATTGAGATGAGAATGAAGAAAAAAATATATCCTAACAAATGAAGGAATTCCAAAAGAATTAAGATAAATAGAAAGCCTTAATAAGGCATTTTTGTAAGAGGGGAAGCCATGTGATAAATGACTAAGTTTATAACAAGGGATAACCATAATCACTTAAAGATAAGCTAAAAAAGTGATTTCAAATAAAGATATGCTTAAAAACTTTGTTAATAATGTTGAATGAAGTTAGACAAATACGACAATAACAACTATGAAACCAGCACAAAAATGGTACTACATAAAGCATTCAATAGTATGAGATACTAAAATCTTCACTATGGATCGAATTTAGTAAGGACAAAGTTATGAGACTAGAATTAGATTAGATAGATTATAAAGATTGTAAAGAGCATTACAAGTAACCTCAAAGAGTTAGAGGTTTCATAAGGATTTAAAAGGTAAAGATATAGAGTAAGAGGATGATAATAACGTGATCTAAATTTGAACATAGTAGAATCAGTAATTCCAAAATTGGCATTATCACCAAAGTTGGAAAAAATATTGATAAAAAGGCTCTATGTATCGGCATAGTAGAGATTTTGACTAGATTCTTTATGTGTTAAATTTGATAAAGGTTAATAGTGTATAATGACTTGTCTTATGATAAATAACCTATCGAGATTTGAGCATGAAAAAATAAAGAATCGAGAAACAAACATGTTCCTTTAATCAAAGGTTATGGGAAACACAATACAAGAGAAGCAACATAGGAAAAGAGAGATATCATATGGCAACTATACTCTGATTATTTGCTCAAGCAATTTTGAGTACAAAATTACTCAAAAGATGAAAGTTGTAATGCCCCACAAAAAAATTATGGAAATAAAAATATTAGGATAAAAGAAAATATTATTCCTTATTAAGTAATTAATTTGGAGTTTTTGGTGTATCATATGGTGATATTAGGGTAAAAATAATTTTAAAAAGGATTGAAGGTGATTTTTGATTATAGGGCCATGTAAACTGTTTGACTGGATTTAGGATGCTAATTTAAGCCATTAAACCAAAGAGTATAAATACCAAAAAAATCTGGCCACAGTTAGATAGAATATTAAAATGTCATTCTTTTTTGGCTTTAAAGAAGTTACTAATAATCTAAGGAAACCTTGAACACCCATGGATTTCTGAGGTGAATTGATCAAATCATCATCTAAACATTTTTGTTTGTAATTTTCTACTCTCTTAACTATGTTATGGTGTACTTGTGTTCCCTTATTGTTGAGTTATGGTAATAAAAAAGGAAAAAAAGGGAGAGTTTAAGGCTATAATTAAAGTGGGAATTTATTTTATAGGATTAAAATCACCATCAATCCATTTTCTACCATTAAATTGTATGTACATAATCAAATTCTTGAACTTCTCTTTGATTTTTTTGTTGAAATTAGCAACTTTTAGGTTTTTGAATGAATTTTGAAATTCTTGCTTTCATTACTTGTTCATTGGCTATAATTGATGTAATCGAATGGTGTATAAGATTTTTATATCTATCTAAATTGAGTATGAATAATTTAGAAATGAAATTTGCATGATTTGTGATGAAAATTTTAGAATTTAGCTATTGTTTTCTACAAAAATCATGATTCAATTTATCAAACCTAAAGGCCTCATGGTCATGACCCTTGGGTCACATGGCTGTGAGCCCATCAAGCCTTTGAAAATATTTCTAAAGATTTAGAAGGCCTCATGATCGTGACCTCTATTTTCAGCAACATAATAAGTTATATTTTTTATCTTTTAAGCCAAGACGAAAAGGTTTTTCAATTTAAAGTTAAATTGATGCAATAAACATTTAGCTAAGACTATTTTAACTATAAGGTAACAAAAATTGAATGGACCAAATTATGGAACATGAGAGATGTGGTAAGATGCTTTCAATTATGATACAAGTGATGAAGTGAGTGCTTATTTATATGTTTAATCTTTGTATGTTGTACTAACTTGAGTCAAAAGGAACATAGTTTGATTGTTTGAAAAATGGTAATATGAGATGTTTTAATATGTTTAGATAATGGCATAATAACCTAAGTATGATGATGTTTAAGTGATATATGACTAAAGGAATCTAAAACTTAAAGGTAATACTCTATTGTAATTATATGGACTTTTGGGAGGAACTACCTTTATTTGTCTATATACTATGAGTATGTTGTGTAAGATTAAATAATGAAGGTTATAAGCATGTTGTGCTTGACTTATCCTTGTGCTTTAATATATGATCAATCAATGAGTCTATTTCAAAGCCTTTGAGTATAAAGTATAGAAATAATGCTACTACTATTATTAAGATGTGATGAAATGAAGTTATGTTCAAATGGGTACCATGATGATAAATGTATGTCTTATTGTGTATTATAATACATGACATGAGTTATTGACATGAACTATTATACTTGTGCCGTGTATAAGTGAAGATATGTAATTATTGAACATGGCATATAAGAATTATTACCATTAAATGCATAATGTAAACTGATAAAGACAAATGATATGTGGTTACAGGATGACGAGATAAAAAGTTATTGTTACTATGCTAAAAGCATGATTATTGACAAGTGATATGATACCTTGAATTGACAATTGTTACATGATTGTAATTACACTGTAAGCATACTATTGACATGAATTATGAAGTATGTAATGACTTTGAGAAATTAAGAACATTAATGAGCCTATAAATGCTTAGATTAGCTATATAGCATTTGGATAAGTTGCTAAGCCACTAGAGGTCTTAGTAGTTATGATGATATTTTATGGGTACGTCCACCAAGTCTAGATAGACACAGTAAATTCCTTAGCTCTATAGAGTAATGATGTTTTTATGGCTATGGCTACTAGGTCTAGATTGACACCATACATCCTATAGCTCTACAGAGTAATGATACTACTTTAGCTCCATAAGTTAATGATCACTTAGCTCTATAGAGCAACAATATTGTTTTAGTTTTTCAAAGCAACAAAAATGTTTTAACTCTATAAAGCAAGAACTATATTGAGCTCTATGGAGCAATAATTGACTAGCTCTTTGAAGCAACATGAAACCTGTTATCCAATCTATAGTAGTCTTAGAATACACTAGGCAAAATCAAATAAAGGAAGTGAAAATAATATATCTTCAAAATGATTAATGTAACAAATGACCATGATTAACATGAGACCTAGATGCTTGCTAATTACCATGAGTTGTATTATCATGTGTTGCATTTGATAAAATTGTGACAACACAGGGCATCGACTAAACTAATAAGTACAGGTAAAAGCTTACATGGCATGATTTTAAAGGGTTCTTGATTTGAGATTTATTATGAATATTAATTATATTTTGTACTTGGAGCTGAATGAAGGATTTGATGATTTAAGATATATGGATCACTGATGTTAAATGTCTATGTGATTCATAGTGGTAAGGGAATGTGCTTAATGTGATTATTTATGATGATATGGATATTTGCCTATGGGATTTGTGGTGATTTTGATGTGTTCAATTGAATTAAGATCCTATGAATTCATGTTGTGTGTCTAAGGAAAATATAATGAAGTGTATATATTGGTGTGAACTATAAAAACTAGACTATAAAGAGTTGTAATAGTAAGCAATGATGTGATTGGGAGATTATAAATAAGAGGTAGACTTAAGAGCTAATTAATTGATTTGCAATGCATTGTCTTGAGAAATGGAAATAATTGATAAAGAAGAAGTGAAAATCTTTAGAAGTTAGATAGAATTGAGATGTATGAAAATGTGAAAATTTGACATACGTATGGTGACATGAACAGAACAATTCGGCATATGCAAATTTTTAAGGGTAGTTAACTTAAAATTTTAATATGTTAAAAGAGAATTAGAAACATCATATCTATATAGAATGCTTGTTGAGTGAATGTTATTATTATGTGACAGTATTGCATATACTAATGGTTTTAATAATAGACTTGAATAGTTTACGCATGCATAAGAAAATGCTATGATATTGATATGTGAATATTGTATTTGTATAAAACTATCGATTATCAAGGATTAAATTATATACCACTAAGTAGTATTGCTTAACACATTGGTGTTTTCCATGCCTAGGTAATGGATTAAGCAATAACATAGGAAGTAATTTTCAAAGTGGGATTCGCAGCTAAAGAATGAGAGCATACTATGTAAATTGCATATACTTGTGTAATTCTATTCAATTCCCTAGGTTAATTATTTTGTTTTCATTAGCTCTATTTTAGATTTTAAAGTTTCTTTTAAAATTATGGTTTAATTTTTATTAGACTTATATTTTTGGTTTGGGCTAAGTTTTGAAAGCCTTATCCTTTATTATTATCAACCTATGGTTTTGTATTGTGATTATTCGGTAAAGCAAATTGACTAGTTTGAATAGGTTTAGAGTTTGTGAGTCAAGGGCCTCCATGTCAATGTATGTGATTGATTGTTTTTGAAAAGTATAAGTGCAAGTATGAGCATAATGTATATTCGGTGCTTATGGCATACCTATATTTGGTGTCTTAAGATATCAAAAGGAGAGATGTCACTATATATATATGAAGTAAGGAGAAGTGTGATGCTTAAATGGAAGAGAAAAGGAAAGGAGCAAGTTATCAAAGCTTGAGAAAGGATAAAGAAGTGGTTTTGGTGCAAGTACTCCAACTTTCCATGTTGGCTAGTAAATTAAAGTTCATTTTAAATCCCTTATATAATATTGAACAGCTTTTATGTTATCAATTAGAGATGTCTATGACATAAATAGGGAATAATATAAAAGTATTAATAAAGATTTGCATTTTTATTTAATAGAAGTATTATTGGAAATAAGTTGTAATATCGTACTATACTGCTTCGGTAAGCAAGTTGTCCTTTCTTTCAAAATATGACATTGAGTGAGACTATATTGAGTGATTTTAATTTCTTTTATGTTAAGTAGATTTCATGTGACTAAGGAATTTTATATGTTATATGATTCCATATAATTCATGAAATTTATATACATTAAATATACATGCCATAATGATCATGCAATTATGAGACCATATGTGAAATAATGATTATACAAGTGCTAAAAGCATAGAGAATCCATTGTTTTTATCAAGATGAGTAAATTATGCAATGAGCGTGTCGAAATGGAATAGGAAGAAATTATGACATATGACAATGAGCTTATGCTTCAAATGTTTAAGTAGCCTTTTGATATGTACAAGGTTATAATTCTTATGAAGAACTATAAAATGAGAATTTAAATCATGATAATTATTGTAACATGTACAAACAAAGATATGTATAGCATTAGTAAGAAATATAGAAGGTCATATTTTTATATAATTGTGTGTGATACCTTAATGATATTTGTTGACATGGCATCACATGATACACAATTCCAAATGAAATATTAAAGTAGTATGTATGAATGTAAACTTTTTATATGTTTAGAAATGATCCTACAAAGAAGAATATGGTTATGGGAATACGTATTAAAGCTTATCTCTACATAGGATGTGTAAATGCCTGATAAGTGAATGCAATACAGATTATGCCTTCGAGTACCATAAATGGTAACTTCAGTTACTTGTGCCTTTGGGCTATCACAAATGGTGGCTACAGTTGCTTATGCCTTTAGGTACCACAAATGGTGGCTTCAGCTACTTATGTCTTTAGGCACTATAGTTTTCCACCTAGGGTGCTTATAGGTTCCTTATACTAGCAATAAAATTATTTTAAAGAGAATAGGCAAATTACATAAATGACATCAATAAAGTAAATTATAGTTGATTACAAAAAAAACAACATAGTACTATAGTTATAAGGAAATTAAATTTTTCATTGAAGATAAGTATTATAGAATATAATATGGAACTTAATAAGAAGATATCAAGAGTACAAATTGATGATGTAAATGAAATGTTTATGTTTGTTTAGGAGTTAAGAATGATCTTATTTCATGTTATTTAATAATGCTGAAGTAGACTATGAATGGTTTATAAAAGGCACTTTTATTTGTATTAAGATATATGCTAGAAGGATGTATTAAAGATGAAAGAGTTATGATAAACTTTTGAAAGCATAATTTTGATTCACTCGTAGTTGGTTAGCTAGTGTATTGTTCCATAAGAAAAATGTGTATATGTAAATAGAGTTTTACATTATTTAATAGTATGAAAACTTTTACAAATAAGAGAACTTGTATTCAACTATAATTTTTTTTATGAAGTATGAGTTTCGGATCAATTTATGTCAAGTATATTGGAAAACCTTGATGTTTTATAAGTGTAAAAAGAAAAGGAAATAAGTGCTACGCTTACACTACGACTGATAAGTTGAGCATTTAATGGTATGAAAACTTTGACAAATAAGAGAGCTTGTATTGAACTATATTTTTTTTTTGTGAAGTTTGAGTTTAGGATCGGTTTATGTCAAAGATATTAAAAAAGCCTAATGTCTTAGAAGTTTAAAAAGAAAAGGAATGAAATGCTAAGCTTACACTGTGAGTGATAAGTTAAGGATGTTATCGCTTGAGTTTAAATCAAACTTTTATTTTATTTATTTATTTTCCTTATATTCTTAAGATATGTATAATTACTGATATTGACTATTTATGTATTTTTTTATCTTGTAGTTAGATTTATGCTGCTATGCTATAAGTTTAATGCATCATGTTTCTTACCAATGTGCATATTGGTTTAGATAAGTGAGGAGTATATTGTCCAACCCCAGCAGATGTCAAAATATTCAACCATGAATGATAGATAGATTATTGTACCTTTAATGAGTAGATATCTTATTATGTGTGAGATTAACCTATGATACACTTCTTGTATATTATGATAACAAGGCATGTAAAAGCATGTTTATGTGAATAGGTAATATGTTTTAAATAACATTAAATGGTAATATGTCATTATTAACCTAGGTGAAACATTACGAGTTTTAATTTGCATGGTAATAGAGAGTTAGAATGTATATATCCCGTTTGATACGATTTGCATGTATATGATATTGAATTATGACATGAGACAAAGAATGATTGTAATTTAACCATGATTTCTTTGATAATATGGTAATTTTAATTGCATTACATAAATGAAGTAACCTACTAGTCTCTATATGCATGATCATCAAAATATCTACAAATTTTTAACTAATATACATCTTACAATCCATAGTTTTATTACATTCCTTTACTCACTAACCTTAGACCTATTTTAAACATAACATAATACAAACTAATAATAAATAACCTTAGAAATTACTTTTTGTAATAAAAACATAATTCACTTACTTTTTCTCAATTTTTACTTCACGTTTTCTGTAAACAAAGGAATTCATTTTCATGAAAAAAAATTGTGCTTATTATATATAAACAAGATTTAGTCATTAATTGTATGAAAATATATGTACATAGAAATTTCCCCTTTTTCTATACACTATCTCAATTTAGTGTTCGTACAACCTACATCATTTCTTTCCTTTATCTTTAGGTTGATTCATGTCTTTCTTACTGTCTACACATGTTAAGGTAAAGGAACTTTCATATTCATAAATTCATTACATGCATATACTCATATGTAGCAATTTAACATACTCCTTTGCTTTACATGACCCACTCTCACTTTTAGTTTCCCTATATTCATGAAAAAAAATGCACTTTCATATGCTTAAGAATTTGGCCCTTACTTATATGGTAGCAACTACACAATAACAACAACATCATGTAACTCAACATTAAGCATACCATTGTTTGCAACACTATTCAAACCCCTAACTAAAACTTCCTCTATTCTTTGCCTTAACACATTAGAAACATCATATTCAACTTCACTCAAGTCCTTAATATGCTTACATAACTTTAAAATCCTATTATAGCAAATTCGGGTCTTCTATAGAAGGCAAATCTATAGCAATACCTCCGTTTGTTGCCTATATTATTATACCTTATCAATTCCATCTAAGACTCAACCCAATAATACATACAAAGCTTATAATAGTAGCTTAAGAGAAATTCACATACCATATAATTGAAATAGAATTAAAGTAAGAGAAACTGTACCTATTTCTCATGGAAAATAGTTGTTGCTTTTGCTTCCCTATTTCAACCCTTATTCTATTGGTTTGGGTCCTCAATTTTACTACATCTTGCCCCAATTGCTAAAATGCCTCAAACACCCCTTTG
>CANXYI010686331.1:0-11363 GCA_948208565.1 Hura crepitans
ATATATTGATGAGATAGTCAGATTGCAGGGGGTGCCATCTTCTATTATATCTTATCAGGACCCAAGGTTTACATCGAGGCTTTGGAAAAAGCTTTATAATGCCTTGAGACTCGATTAAGCTTTAGTATGGCATTTCATCCGTAAACTAACGAACAATCAAAAAGAGTCATTCAAGTGTTTGAAGGCATGTTAAGGAGTTATGCCATCAAGTTCAAAGGTAGCTGGGATCACTATCTATCATTGGCAGAATTTGCCTACAATAATAGCCATTAAGCAAGTTTAGGAATGGCTCCTTATGAGGCATTATATAGAAAAAAGTGTAGAACTCCATTTTGCTACAATGAGTTGTGTGAGATGAAATTTATGGGACCAGACTTGATCCAGGATGCTGAAGAGAAAGTCAAAATCATTAGGGATAGGTTGAAAGTAGCTTTAAAGAGACAAAAGTCATATACTGACCTAAAGAGGAGAGATGTATAATATGAAGTGGGAGACAAGGTGTTTCTTAAGATTTTACCTTGGAAAAAGGTTTTGTGGTTTAGGAAGAAGGCAAGTTAAATTTGAGATTTATTAGTCCATATGAAGTGACAAAATATGTGGGACCACTAGCCTATAAGCTAGTTTGCCTCTTGAACTTTAATAGATGCATGATGTCTTTCATATGTCTATGCTATAGAGGTACAGATTAGATCCTTTGCATGTTATATCAGCTGAAGAAGTTGAGGTTAAACCAAATCTAATGTATGAGGAGAAACCTATAAAGATCTTGACAACAGAGGTGAAGGAACTTCGAAACAAATCTATGCCTTTAGTGAAAGTACTTTAGAGAAATCATGGCAAGGAAGAAGCTACTTGGGAGACAGAAGCTCAGATGAGGGAGCAATATCCTTATTTGTTTGAACTAGGTAATTTTGAAGATGAAATTTCTTTTAAGAGGGGAAGAAATGTAATGCTCGAAAAATCCCGATTTCATGAATAGTACTTCCCAGGATGAATAGTGCTTTTGAGACTCAGGAGGCATAAAAGTTACTGGATAAAAGTATTAGTCATAAAATAATATTGGATAAAGTTTAAAATAATTAGAGTTTGTTTGATTGGTTAAAAATGCTAAGAAAATTTTTACAGCTGTGTCTTAAGAATAGTGACCAAAGCAAAGCTAAATCGTAAATAATTTTCAAAGTTGCTCAAAAAATTATAAAACCTATACAACCTAATAATCAAAAATTCCAATGAGTCCAATGGCATTGGAATCAAAAATTTTAGAGATCAGGAAGTATTTTTACTAAAATCGAGTTACATGAAATTAAGGCATTTTAATACGTTTTTTCGTAATTTTTGAGCTCCTATTTTTAGAGACTTATGGGTATTAATTAATTTAATTTTTGAAAGAAAAATTAAAGGAAAAGAAAGTGAGTTCAATTTTTAAAATAATGGAAAAAAAGGGGAAATAATTAACTCTCTGTAATTTTGACACCCATATATAAGTTAAAATTGGAAAGTGGTCAAACATTGAATCATAAAAACCACTCTCCCTTCTCCTCTCTTGTTCCAACCAATGCTACTCTTGGAGAATCACCATTTGTGATTCTTTAATCTGCCATTCTAGGCCAAATCAAGCCACTAAAATTGAATGGTAACCCTTTTATAGTCTTTAAAGATAGTATAAAGTGGAATTTCTAGGAAATATTGAGTAGAAAGCTCGATTTTAAGACTCAATGAATAATACCTATTATTTATTCGGGTAAGTTTTTTTGAACTTTGACATTTTTCCTATGTTCCTCGGGTGCCCAAAAGTATTTTTAAGTGATCAATTTTTATTTTTAGTGACCTTATGATTTTATACATATTTTAACGACACGAATTTGTATTTCGTAATTGAGCAGGGTGACAAAAGGAACAACAAAAGGAAGGAGGTCTAATCAAACCTCATATGTGCATTTTAACTCATAAAGTAAGTGTAATTGATAACATATGTTCATTAAATGTGTTCCCTAAATGGTTATGTGTGTATGTAAAAAGGGTGTTTATGAGAAAATGAGATTTAATGAATAAATGCCATGAATTTATGATAACATTATGATCTTTGCATGTCTTTTAATGTGTGTGTGATAATAAAGATAAGAATGTGAGTGTACATTTCTCATAAGGCTAAAATTGATATGGATATGCATAAAGGTCTAATGTGGATTATGTGATGCATATGAAATTAATATAGATTAAATGCTTAGGACATGAACTATGTGATTGGTATGAATTTATAATGCATGAGGAATATGTGAGAATAGAATGAATTGAGGAAAACACATAGGTGGCTGAAATTTGATGTTGGCCATGATTATGTGTTTATTTCACTAATATGCAATTATTATGTATCAAAAGCAATTATTTAATGGAGAATAAGTATGGTGTATGTGTAGTTATTGATTAAATGTATACCTTAAGTGTGGATAATTAATGGCCAAATTGAGTGAGGTATAAATGGGTTAAAAATGAGGTGTTTAAATTCCTTAAAATGGTGAAGTTGTGTATACTATGGTAGAAGGTATGTTGGGCCAAAATTGGTTCCATAAATGTGCACGAATTTTAAGTATTATAAATGTGTAAAGTCAATAATTACTTGGCATATAAATTATGTACATGCTTTTGAATGAGTCAAGTTGATTGAGTGGTATGGTGGCCTATGTTAAATTATTAGACATGAAAAATAACTTATAATTATGGTAATAAGTGGATTATAAGTGAAGGAAGCAATATGTGTGCACATTTAGAAAATGGACATATTAGGTGTCTAACCACTATATGATGTTTATATGTGCATGATTCTTGAATTGAAGTCTATGTCATGTCTCATTTTGGTAAAATGATTTTTAGAACCATAAAAAGGACTCAAATGGTAGACATAGACTATATAAGGAAAATAAGCTAAAGTAAGAAGGAAAATTTTAATAAATTTAATTAATAGCCCATTCGAGTAAAATAACCTAGTCGGATAGGTTGACCAGTCAGCTAAGGTTATTAGCAGCTGCTAGGGTACATATGTGCCTTCATATGTTGGCTAACAGGCCTATGCTATTTAGTAACCTTTAAGTTTATGTTATATCAGTCTTCGAGCCTACATTGGTAGATAGACCCTCGAGTTCATACTTTGGTCATAATGGTCGTATGCATGCTATGTTAGTCTTCAGACTTATGTTGATATCGATCCACGAACCTATGTTAAGATCAGCCGATAGGCATATGTTGTAATCAATCTTTGGATTTACATTTGTAAATGGTTTTCTAGTCATTTAGAGGTCGTACTAGTCATCCACCTCATTATCTATAGGATTTTGTTTTCTTTGATATGGGAAGTTAATTAACGATAATAAGAACATGTTCACTAAGAAATTCTGTAGGTTGTGTATTAGAGATATTATGCATCATATCATGAAATGTTTGACTTTATGTATACTTTTATGACTTAACACTTCTGTTATATATACATAACTAATAAAATGTTGATATGATATTTATTGTGCTGAAGTGTTTATGAGTTAATATCTATATATGCATGAATGAATTTGATATAACATGTCATATCGATTACACCACTAAGCTCTCACTTAGCGTATCATGTTTTCTTTACGATGTTGTACATGATCCCTTTTATGCTTTCATGGACTATCGAACTGAAATAACTGAGGACTCAACTTAAACCTCACTCCTCGAGTCTTAAAAGATGAGAAGTGGATTCGAGGAATCCTAAATCGCTCCTATTCAGTTGGCCCAGAAAAAGCAAGTTGGGCACCATAAGGTAGGAGTCACCATCCAACCGAAGTTGGAAAATATCTTGTAGGACCAAAACCAAAGCAATTTGAAATCCTACTCTTATTTATACCTCAAGTTAATATAAAATTTTGATTTGAATTTATAATATTATCCATTTTCTTCAAACGGGTTTTAGGTGTCAAAATAAATCACATGTTCACATAATGGAATAATAAGACATATTTACAAAAATAAATAAAAAACTTTAAATTAAATAATTCCATATGTTAAACTAGGCAATTGATTATTTTAAGAACTTTAGTTCTCACATGCTTATTTTTAAAAAGCGAATTTTTATCATTTATGAATTTTGTTGTGAATAAATCAAAATTCATTTTTATTAAAAAAACATCGATTTAATTAAATATAAAATGGTTTAGTTACTAAATTAATTATTTTGAGAACTTTGGTTCTCGCACTCTTATTTTTAGAAAATGGATCTTCATCATTCATAAAATCGAGTGGTTGATTATTTGAAGAACTTTAGTTCTCACATATTTATTTTTAGAAAATGGATTTTTATTATTTGTGACTTTTATTAAGAAAAAATCAAAACCCATTTTATTTGTAAAACACCAATTAAATAGACATAAAATAGCTTAATTATTTTTTATGGAGTGCAAAAATCATTTTCCTACCTATTACAGCGTATATGGAATATACAGGGAAATAATTAGACAGAAAAATAAATAAATTACATAGCAATCACCTAAAATACATTCTAACCCAAAAATAAAATAAAATAAATTACATGAAAATCACCTAAAATACAATCTAGTAATATTTGATAAAGAGAGCAAGTAGGAAAATTAAATCAATCGCAACACATCAAATAACTCGCATCACAACAAGATTATAACATTAAAAGCAAAAATAAATGGCTAAACAGAAAAAAATGATACATAAAATGGGAAAGATAGATCACCACAAAAATATCACAACAACAACAACAATAATACAAAACCCACGAAATACAACAATAATAATAATACACAGATTTATAAATCTAATAAGTTACTACATCTAACCGATAGGTGGATAAAAGAAAAACCAAAAAAAAGAGAAGAAAAAGAAGAACCGAATGGCTCACCATGTATAACTACCTTTAGGAAGAAAAGATCTCGAAAAGATGGAACCCGCGGAGAAAAATCTTTTGAAATACTAAAAATGGTGTTTAGAGAATATTTTTTTGCCTTTTTTTGGAGGTTTTTCCCCCAAGTCAAGAGAGTGAAAATCCCTACAGATTTTCTTTTTTATACATAAATCCTGAAGCATGCAAAATAGCCATTTTAGGGAGTGAAATGGTTGTTTTAAACCAAAATGGCCATTTTGAGGATCAAAACATTCATTTTGCCCACGGGGGTGATGTGTATGGATTCTGCCTTCTTTGGCAAAATGACATCATTTTATTGAGGAAAAGGGCTATTTTAGACAAGTATAAACCGGTCATTTTGAGATTGAAATGGCCATTTCAGCAAGGCATGAAATGGCCATTTCAGAGCAAAATGATGTCATTTTTCCTAAAGGCTAGAAATATGTAAAAATGTAATTTTCTTCATTTTAAAACTGTATCTTCTTTTTCAAATACTCCCTACCTTAAGGGAATTTACCCCTTGCACCCCCCGTAGTGTCAGTGTTAACCATCGGGCTCGGGCCTATCGGCCGAGTCCTCAGCCCACCACAAATGCCTATTTTTCTCGTATGTTGTGTCGCACCACTAAATTTTTCAGGCCAAGCAAAAAAACCTTTTGTTTTTAATTTTTAAAGAAAATTTTGAGATCTTTGGAATAGATGTTAACATCCTCATTCCTCGAAACTTATTCTTTTTCTTTATCATTAGGTAAACCGAACATGAAAACCCTAGAAACCCAGTGTCTAAAAATGCATAGGTTAAAAAAGAATAGAGTAAGCTAATAGCCTCAGTGTGACAAGATCTACCAAAGAAGGCTTGTCTTTTTGGTATATATATTTTATTGCATATATATCAGTTATGTGATGTAAATGTAGTAGCACTCATATGTAGTAAATTGAAAAAATGGGCCTACAATATATAATTAAGTGTTTTTAAAGCTATCGATGTTTTATAATCATATTAAATATGGTTTTAAAATGATTTGCTCATATGATATCTCATCTTGAGGCTGAGATAATGTTTTGTGATGTTAAAAAATTTGGAGTGATTAAAGGATCACAAAAGTGGTGGATTGAGTTTAGATTTATATATAAGTGTTTGTTTTTAATGCAGGTCACTATTAAAAATTTGGAATAGTGCTTGGTATAGCCGTTATGCTATCGGATTTTCAACATGAGGATTCCCAATTTGATTTTCCAACTAAGTTTGAAAAGTGTTTTTATAAACTCGTATTTTCATAAATCAAGCATTTCAATAATAATAATTGTAAACACATTTTTAATATGTTAAGATAAGGTAGTTCGGATATTATGCTTGTGTGTACGCACCTTATTCAGGTCTAGTGATAGGATCAGCTAGGGCATTTTACACCTAAACACGCAAGGATGTCTACACAGAACTAAGGTAAATGAAATAGACATTGAAGTATGCATAAATTACTCCCAAGTAACCCTAAGTGCACCCGTACAAACTTTCATCAAGTGGATGTGAGGTATATACAAGACCAAGTTCATACGGACCATAATCGCAAAAGATAAGGGGTTTACACAAACCATGCTTTCGAGAAGCATATTTTGAAATGCTAAAAAAGGGGTCTTCTAATGAAGTAAAGCAAGTAAGCTTAGGGAGAGACAAGGATCTAAGACAATGAAAGGTTGGACAGCAAATATAATAGCAAAAAGAACAACTAACAATCACTTTATTAAAGTTATCAAAGTTCTTGGTATTAAAGCAGTACATTGGTCTTTACTAGATGAGTTGAGGGTTATCATATCTTTTGATGGATCTTATGTGAATTATAGACATCTTGCCTTAACTGTGTGATACCATAACTTACCATGGCCATTTGATGTAATCACCCATCATGGTATTAATTAGAATGACACTAGACTATTAATAAGATGTTTATTTGAAGAAAGACCCTTAATATAGCTATACATGCTGAAATAGATTACTTGAGAGGTGTCATTAACAGTATAAGGCTTGAAGGCATATACCCTATATCTTAATGAAGAAATGTTGAGTCTTTCTCACTCTCCTACCTTAGGAACTCCTTACAATGAGGGATGTCATATGCATAAGACAGAAGGTTTTCTCAAGAATAGTTTGTTTTGTTGTAAAAGTTTATTTATATATTACTTCTTGCTTATTCATATACAAAAGTGTAAATGTATTTAAATAAAATAACGTACATATTATAGTGAATGTTTTGAACATATGTGTATACAGGCCTATCAATAAAAGAACTAAAGCTGCCATCATTATTCTTCTTCCTCACTCTCCGTGTCCTTATCATCTGAAGAAAGCACCAATTTCTCATAAATCTTCAATGCCCTCAGCCTTTTTTTTTAGCATCACAAAGTGCAACCACCCTCCTAGTTAGCTCATTCTACAAAAAGAATGAGGGATTAATACATCTTAAACATATCATGCATACCATGTAGACATGCACACTTCACTAATAACTGTAGGAAAAGACTTATAGAGAGGACATGACTCTCGTCCACCATTGCTCACTTGAAAGCCTCCACTATTTGAGCAGTCTTTTTAACTAGATCCCTTCTAAACTAGCATGACTCGAGCAAGAAATGTCATGTATAATCAAATTAACAAATCAACAAAGTCAGAAGGTCACAAAGGTCATACTAATGTAGTATTTTCTAGCTCAAAAGGCACCAGCCAATTATCCTCGATCCAGAGGCACGTGGAGGTTAACTCCCCATTAATGCCATATCACATGTAACTTAGCTCAACACATCGGTAAAGGTGCCAACAACCTTGCTCGGCATCAACAAAGAGCCAACAACTGGAGTTAAAGCTTCACTCTGAGGAGTATATATGGAAGAAGGCAAAAACTGAGGTCCTCTAGAGCTAGGAGTTATCCTCACCCTTTTCCTAGAAGAAGAAGGCCCAGCCTCAAGAGCAGGAATAGAAGGCTACTTGACAAGATAAAGGTAGAAAATACACTCAAAAAAAAACACTTAGAAGATCCAAAAGAGTATTAAGAATATACCTAAGGGATAAGGCCCGAAGTGTAAGGCACTCAAAAAAGCAAATGAGTGGATGCCTAAGAGGAATAGTCCTCTCTATCTATCTCCACTAATGTATCCCTCGGCATCCCTACAATTATGCCCTGCACAAAGTCTAAATTATTTATATACCTTTCAAACAACATTAAATTAAAAAGACCTTGAGGAACATAGCATGTATTGGGGCCCATATGCTAGCTCGGCACTCTTTCTCTTAGGAACTAAGAGTAAGCCTTTAAGGTAGTCACTAAAATCCTTTGAGAGGATAGTTCTCAGATAGAGCTAAGGAATTCAAGAATCTCCTCAATAGGTAAAACCTATCAGACCAAGTCAATCTAAAAAGAAATAATTAACCATTAACCTCATAATGAATGAACTAAATCACTAATAATGTGCTTATATGTGCAGGAAAATTACTCACATCAATCCAATCTGGAGAACTAAGGTACTAGCAGTGATATAGTAGAAATGAGGCATTCTAAGGCCCTAAGGATAGCCAGACCCACCTATCCATCATTAAATATCGGTGAGAAATGTCCAACTCACTTATTTGAGGCAATAAGTGAAGCTCATAGGCGCAAACCTATGAAAAGCAAGGGTGCAATGTCAAAATCAAAAAGGAAAGCAATCAGGAAGAAATAGAAAAGAGCTGAGAAAGATTAGTCACTAGGATACTCGACATGAAACCCTGAACATAGCATGTCTCTTATTAGTTTGAGCTGTCATGTCTAGGTTCCTGTACATCAACCCAAGTGAAGAATAGCACCAATTTAAGGAACCAATGCTCTTAATCCGCTCTAAGAAGGGGAGGAACCTCCAACTCACATTGCCATTAGCATTTGTGAACAATATGGTCCCGAGTAGATACAAAATGAAATAGCGAGCATACTGGTCCACCTCTAGCTGAATGGAAAAAGTAGTGTCGATTCACCGCTTGTATAAATCAGTGCATCGGATGCTGTTGGAGCGACCCTGGGGCATGAATCCTAATGAGCTCCTCACCCCCTAGAGTCAGGGTGAAGAATAATGATAGTTGGCATCAAAGGCAATCACCCTCCCAATACAAGGCATACCGGTGATGAAAGCCTAATCGAATGGGGTGATTGTCAGCTCCTTGGAGAATAGGTGAAATATATGTATGGTATCCATCCACCTAACAAGCAAGGCTCAGAGCACCTACAAGTCTCTGCGAAAGTCCCCTTTGATAAGGTGGTCCACAAAGGTTTGAAAGTTAGTCACTCTCAACTAATCCTTGATTGAAATAGGCATCATAGAATACCACTACTATGGTCCAAACAAGGTACCCCCACAGTTGAGATGTGTCTACATAAAAAGGTAACATAGGTAAGTATGCAATAAAATAATAACAATTGACTTAAAAGCATGACTAATGTCTACACAAACCTAAACCCTCAAGTAAAGAGTCTGCACAGACTAAGAATAGAAAGGTCCTAAAACCCTATCCATAAGATTAATAATGGGTAAAATCTAAATGAGAGTCTATACAAACTAAGACTAACTAAGATCCATATTAACCTACTTCCATAGATATAAATTCACAAATACATAGAACATTCAAATAAATAAAAAGCATAAAATAGGTTTAAAAGTAGTCCATACGAACCCAAAAACACACACACAGAGGTCTGCATGGACCCATAACAATACAATATGTCATCCGTATAGACCAACTACCCTATCATATGTAGAATCACATAATAGGTACTCCTAGGACTTTTGTAAATTAACACAATGAATAAGCTCCACACAAACTAACTATGCCCTAACCAAGCTAAGTCCGTATGGACCTATCAAACTAGAATCACAGTAACAATGAAGAAGATGAAGCCAAACCAACTAAAACTCACATAAACAAAGCCCAAAGAATGAAAACTAATCTAGGGGTAGATTTTTAAGCAAGCAAGATGGGTGAGGTTAGCCAAAACTGGAATTGGTTTGCCATGGTGAATATTATTCATTAGAGCCATGCTCTTTGAGCAGTTGATAGATAGAGATAGAAGGAAACACTCTAAAATAGCCATTGAAAGGTCCATTACCAAAGGTGGAGGAGGAAAAGTTGTCACCGATGGGAGTAATAGCATCAATAAACCTCTTTTAGTGGCTATAGCATTATTAGATAATGAATAAGAAGAGTCAAAAGAATGGGAAGAAGCCATGAGAGTTGGTTTCCAAAGAAAAATCAAGAGAAAATAGTTAAAAGAGAAGAAAAATAGAAATGAGGAAGAAGAGAAGAAAGATCGATGATTTTCAATCTATCGCTTAGGTTTGCATGGACTTAATTATGTACATCCACATGAAATAATGCTCCAACCCAAATTCCACTATCCCATAGTCCATACGGATCACACTCATAGACCCAGGTTCTTCAAAATAACATCCACATAGACCTATTCTCAAGTAAGCACCTTCTGAGTCTGCACGGACCTAGTTTTTCGGGTGTTCAAAAACATGATTCTAAAAAGGTACAGAAATAATCAAACTTATGTTAGAAACAAAATGATGGATAAAAAATGAACAAGAATTTGCAACCAAATGTGAGAATATAAGAAAATTTGGTTTGGTAAGAAACTATATAGGCCGTTTTTGGTCAATGAACCTATATATGTTTTTTCAATTAACAAAATCGATTTTTGAGCCAATGCTCATTAGCATCATTAACTAATGGGTCAATATGTTTATTTTATTTAGTTTTCCAACCAATAAAATGAATTTAACTCACGTTTATTAAGAAATTAAGTTGGTTAATCCATTTTCATTTAATTTTAAAATTAATAAAATAGATTCAACCTTAATTTCAACTTAATTTCATGTCTTTATCCATATGATCATTTTCTCTTCATTTAGAAAATATTTTCATTATCAAAAGATATTTTATTTTAGCTAGAAACAAATAAGTCAAAAGTGGTCAATCTATTTAGCTTATTTTCAAACTAATAGATTCAGCCTTTTCTTTCAATTTTTTTCTAAAAGCATTCAATTATTTTCATTAAAGCATCACCAACTAACTCAGATAAAAAGCTATTTTATCATTAATAGTTGGAAAAAGAAAGAATCAATGGAGAGGAATCAACCTTCCAATTCGTCTTAGTTACTAATAAGGATTAGCTGCCTTAAGCATTCAAGCTGCCCCCTTTCAACCATCTTTATCCAGCAAATTAACTTGAAATATGATTCATTAAAGGTGTAACATGTTGGTAAAACTAATGATCAGTAATTATCTTAAGAAAATAGGGCCTTCTTGCTTTAAGCATTAACCCCACCTCCTTTAAAGAAAATAGCAAACTGCAGCCTTTTTCTGCTATTAAAGATTTTCAAAATCCTCTTCCTTATCACCCCTTGCTTTATGGATAACTTTAAGCCAATCCTTAAAGGAT
>CANXYI010686394.1:0-10550 GCA_948208565.1 Hura crepitans
TTTTAAATTATTATATTCCCTGAGTTTCATATATTTCAATTTGATTCTTGTAGTTTATTTTATATAATATATTATTGAAGATAACATCTTTACATTCTAGTTATCTTTCATTAATGTTCCACTGATCTTTTATTTCATTATTCATTTGACGTAGCCTATAATTGACAGACTCAATCCCTAATACTAGATAACGAGATCTCAAACCTATGCAGTGGCCTATATTTTAGACCATTCAACTACTGCACTAGCATGAATATGTGTAGTGGCCCTCATTGACCTCACTATGGCTGCACTCACATGAAAATATGCAGCGGCCCTTGTGGACCTCATGATGATTGCACCTACATAAATGTTTACAGTGGCCCTCGTGGACCTCATAGTGACTGCACCCACATAAAAGTGTATACCAACCCCTTGTGGACTATATGGTAGCTGCAAATAAATGTAACACTCTTATACTTAGTCGATAGTAGGTTTAGATATAGTTTGTCCCATGCCCAATTAATTTTTTAATTGCTCCTTCACTCATTTTCTAACAAGGTTTAATTAATTCAGTATATTCATATTCTCATAATTTATGCAAAAGTTGAATTACCTTAATTTATATTATAACACGCATTCATCATATACAAGTAACTCATGAAAAACTTAATAGGAATATTATTAAAATCTAATAATCATTTAATACAACTATCATTTACATGCTTAGTATTTTAGAAAAATAATACAAAACTATTGCCAGTCTATGCATATTTGGAATAACATATAATATCTCTGATACATTACACATATACATGATGTTCATAGTATCAATTTCATAATCATATAATTACACATTTAGCACACAAATAATGCTAGTGGTGGACTATTCTTACTTGTTCAATTATCACATAAGATTCTGCAATTGTTGGGACTTTATCTGCTGCCTCCCTCTGATTAAAATTGACACATTAAAAAAAGCCAATGCACTGAGTAAAGTTGCTTAGTGGTGTCTTCTAATTTATAAAACATATACTTCATGCTATTACTAAATTTTCAATCTACATTTCCCATTTTATTAGATAGTTAATTGTTTATCTTGTATATGTTTAAGTACATAGGTAAATTTACTTAATCATTAACCTTTTGTGTCTTGACACATTATGCTATTTTTGTCATTACTTATCATTTACACATATGTTTTAATATACCTTTCTTTTATATCATAGCTATGCTTTTCCCATATTCTCTTTTATGTATATAAATATTTCAAAACATACTTCCATTATCTTAGCATTTTAATCTATGTTATATCATTCTCATATCATCTATATTTATATATGTTCATATCTTCCTTTATTTACATCATGGTTCCCATTTCTATGCTTTCTTTTTCCCAATTATACTTCTTTTTACACTATTATATTCCCTAAGTTCCATATATTTCAATTTTATTCCTATAGTTTATTCTGTATAATACATTATTTAAGATATCATTTTTACATTTTAGTTACCTTTCATTAATGTTCCATTGATATTTTATTTCATTATTCATTCAACATTGCACAAATTTGATGGACTCAATCCCTAATACTAGATAATGGGATCTCAACCCTATGCATTAGTCCTTATTTTGGACCTCCTGGCTACTGCAACAGTATGAAAGTGTGCAGTAGCCCTCATTGACCTCAGGATAGCTTTACCCACATGAAAGTATACACTAGCCCCCCATAGATCTCATAAAGTTTGTACTTATACGAAAGTGTGCAATGGCCTTCATGGACCTTACAGTGGTTACACTGGCTTGAAAGTGTGCAATAGCCTTAATGGACCACATAGTTGTTGTACTAATTGAATAAAATATAGATTAATATACAACATATAGGTGTCCTGTGGCCTTTGTCGGTGGCTGGACTTGTATGAAAATGACATCGAAGTGTTCTAGCTACTACTAAATCTCTAGTTGATAAGTCAACCTATCAAATAGGTTGTGTTACTCATATGGGCTTTCCTTAATCTGCTTTATGTTTCTCTCTTTCTATTTTTTTCAATCCATTTGATCATTATAAGAAATGGAATCATAGTTATAATAAATTTCAGCATCGTATCTCAATCGTATAACTTTTAAATATAATTTTCATAGTTGCTTATCATAGTTAAATATATTCCCATTATTTGGCACTTTTTGACATACGTATCTCTTTGCTTAACTATTTATCATTGACATGTATTTCTTTATTTAATAACATCTAAACATGTACATATTAATTCATTATTATTCATAATTCACTTATATTTTTTCCCTTTTATACTAATAAATTTTGCAAATGTTCTATTATTATCTTTCATTATGCTTATCTGAATTCTATTAACTATTTTTGTAATAACTTGAAAATCCAAACCCTCATGAATAGAACTTTCTAAGATGAATAGTACTTCCTGAAACCCGAGTCACACTAAGTGTACTGATGGGAAGTATTAATTATAAGAGAATTTTGGAAAATATTTGAAGCCAATCTGAAGTTGTTCGAATGGTTAAAAATGCTAATTAAGATTTTACGATAGTGTATTATGAATAGTGCCGTAAGTAAAGCTGAACCGTAAAATATATAAAAAGTTGCTCAAAATAATCTAAAAATGTTACAACTTGATACTTAAATATTTTGAATAGTCCAATGGCTTTGGAATCAGAATTTTTGATTTTGGAAACTTTTTTTACCTAATTTTTGGGACATAAAATGTATTAATTTTTCAGCTTATTATTGTAATTTAAGCTTAAGATTTTAGGAGGATTTAAGGCTTGGATTGATGGAATTTTAGGGATAGAAATAGGGGAAAACCAATATTCCTATTGGTTATAATAATTTTTTGAAAAAAGGAAAAATTCAATTTTTCCAAAAATTATAAATAGAGAGGAAATGGAAATTCCTTCCATTTCTATCCCAAAATAGAAAATTCACTCCCCCAAATCCTCTCAAAACTAACACACACACCCTTCACCATCTCTTTTTAATTTCTTCTTCCATAACAAGACGCACTCCAAAAGTTTACACACGATTCAAATAGTGTCCTGAGATGAGTCCACAGACACCAAAATCGTCAGGAATGGCGAAGTATTTTAGGAGAAAAATCGAGAAGGTTTTCGATGTAAATAGTAGCCTCCCAACACTCGAGTTTTTCTTTTTTTTTTAATTTTATTTTTCACGAGTTCTTTAGGTGTCGTAGAGCTTATGTATAAGCTCAAAATAGTTTTTTTGACTTTTATATTATTTTATACTAATTTTTAATTTTTGTACCCTTTTGTATTCATAGGCAATACATTGACCTGAGCCTCTAGAGGTAAAGAGAAGGCCTAGGCTGACTTCAAGTATCCCGTGCGACCTTACTTGGTATGTGTAATCACCTTGAATTGTATAAAATTGAATGCAAAGTGTTATGTGTAATTATGTCCATAATAGTAATAAATGTAATTAAATGCCTAAAAATGCAATAAAGGCTATAATTAGAAATTATGATGAATGAGATTATACATGCATGAAATGTGATTATAAGTGATGGTATTATAAGAATGTTAGTATTAAGCTCATAAATGCAATATGCAAGTTGAAACCAAGTATGCCATGGTTATGGCTGTGTGCCTAGAAATGAGTGTGTATCGTTATGCATGATTTGAACATGTGCAATGGATGTAAAGTATAGTAAAATGCCAAGGAATGACTTGATGCTTAAGAGTGCGACATTTTACCTACTTGTACCTATAAGTGTGCTATTATGTGTGTGAATGTTTTTGTTGAATAGAAAGTAACCTATGTGTATTCAATGAGACATGCTAATGTGCTCAAAATGGATTTTAGACCTATAATAAAGATATATGTGTTAAAAATGCATGATAAGGCAATGGATGATCATTTGAATATAAATATTAGAAAATGTTATGAAATGTTTATTTGAATTGATATTTGGGTTTTGAATGGCATAATGATATATTTTTGTGTTTCGATGCCATTATACCTAGGAAATGAGTCCTATGGGTGGTAATGGACATCAATAGGCCTAAGTTGCCCAAGTGTATATGTATAGGCCATGCAAAGGTGTAATGAGGGTAATGGTGAATTTAAGCAAAATAATAGTATAAAAAGTGAAATTGGTTAAAATGACACATACTGACATGTTTAATGATTCCTATATAGTTTGATAACCTAGTTTGGATAGGTTGACCGGTCATCTAGGATTTTTAGCAGTTGTTAGAATACCTTTAGGTATGAGACCTATGGGTTATTGATTTATGTATCGATAGGCATAAGAGCCTATGGGACTATGTTTATTTATGCATTTGAGGATGTGAGTGGCTACGGGCCTAAGATTACACATCTGAGGATATGAGTGCCTTTAGGCCTAAGATTACATACCATAGGGTATGAGAGCCTTCGAGCTTAAGTGTTATGCATTTGCAAATGAGAGAGCCTTTAGGCCTAAGTGATATGCATCTATGGATGTGAGAGCCTCAAACCTAAGTATATGTACCTATGGGTGTAAGAGCCTTCGGGCCTAAGTTATTCCATTATCTAGTCTTGGTTAGTTGTCTTATTGATTTAGGCATATGTTAAACAAATTAATGACTCAAAAATGCATAATTTGGAATTAAATGTTAAATGTCATTAATATGGGACAAATGAACATAAGTAGGCTGACTGACACAAAAATTGGTCTTAAGGTGTCTAAATATGATTATTATCATTCATATGGCTATAAATGGTGTAATTACAATTATGATGTGGAAATGAGTTTATGAGTGAATAAGGGCATTATAACCCGAAATATATATATATATATATATATATATACATATAGTAGTATTCCTTGCAATGCATAATTATGGTATGGTAGCTTACATGCTATTACGATGATGATATGATATATGTTGTGTATTGTAGCCTATAAATGATTGTTATATGATGTTTTTGGGATATTTGGCATATATGATATTTAAAGGCATGATTATTGCATGAAATGTCCATGTTTGCATATAAGGCACCAAAATTTTAGGTATGTGATATTAAACCAATAATGGCTTGTGTTGTATTTATCGATATGCTAAAACTAACCTTTTTGCAATTTATAGTGATTACACCACTAAGCGAAAGCTTAATGCATTTCTTGTCTGCAATGCATAAGTAATAGGGCAGTAGATTAGAGCCAAAGCTTTTGCATATCAGGAGACACAAAGATAACTCCTATATAGGTATTTTTATACTTTTTGTAATAGTGATTATGGTGTAAATGTAATGGATTAATAGTTAGTGTGCTCTTGTGATCCTGAAGGGATTTGATCTATTCTGCATTTTAAAGTGAGTTTTTGTACTCAAATATTATAACTATTGACTTTGCTTTTCTGCTTCTCACATGTTTGCATGTGGATATATGATTTTTCATATTAGAATGTTGTCTGTGGAGAGCCTGAGGCTAATTTTGATTTGTGTTGTGTTTGATTGATCAAAAGGACCCATTAGGTTGTATATAAGATTATTGATATTATAGTAGTGTTTTTAAGCAAGCAAAAATTTGGAAAAGTGTCCCAGTATAGTTGTTATGCTGCCAAATTTTTGACATGATAACCCTAATGTTTACCTCGATTTGCATGCTAAAAAGGTTTTTAATGTTTTATTACATATTAAGTTAAGAATGTTTTCCTAAGTAAAAGATTTAATTTTAAAGTGATTTTGGATAATGGAACTGGATATCATTTTACATGCACACATCCTTAGTGTGGGTCTAGTGTACAAATCAGGCATAGGATGCCACATTTAGTGGTATTAAAGCATCCAATTAGGGTTTCCTTTAGACCTATGGGTTACACAAGAGCACTTTAAGAGTCATAGTACATTTACATCAAATAATATTACATATGTGGCTCATAATCTGTTTCTCTTGCCTATAGGTATGGGATATGAGTAGTAGTGCTACATATAGTAAAGAAGAAGGGGCTGAACTTAAATGTCATGCAACAGGTTGCTCCTATGAAGATTTGAGAGTTTTCAGCCTTGGTAGCAGCTTGTCACACTATAGAAATAGTGATTAAGCTAAAACAAAAGTGAGATAGCTTCAAGAAGGGGTTTTTTTGTAGAAAGGTAAGGTAGTTCTAGGTATGCATTTGATAAAAAGCATAAGAGTGGTCAGTCAAAACATTATCAAGGCAAGGAGTTAGACTGATCATAGAAGTTAGGGTAGGGTTCTAAAACATAAACCTAAGCACAGACTCAGACTTCAGGCACTCCTAAATCCACTGCAGGAAGTGCTATGATACCTACTTGTAAGACCTATAGTACGAGACATCTAAGGGCATGCTAGAGACTCATACTAAGATCTTACTAGGGTTGTGGCTCTAGATATCATTTTCAGAAAGATTGCCTAATGAAACATTATGCTCCTTCATAGAAGTAGGATAGAGGAGATACAAGAAGCAAAGCTAGGGTCATTTAAAAGGATAAGATAGAGAATAAAGCTCTAGCTAGACAATATGCCATAAGAGCTAGAGAAGAGGTAGAGGCCACTGATGTTATAGCGGGTACATTCCATATCTTTGATTTACCTACTTTAGTACTAATAGACCCCGAGTCCACACATTCTTATATTTGCACTGCACAAGTTTTAGATTGGGGTTTAGAACTAAATGACCTTAACTTTGACATTATGGTTAGCAATCCTATGGGATAACATGTTATAGTGAGTGAAGTATATAGAGATTGTCCATTGTCAGCATAAGGACAAGTTTTCTCTACGGATCTCATTGAATTGCCATTTAATGAGTTCGATCATATCTTAGGCATAGACTTGTTATCCAAGTATCATGCCATGCTAGATTGCAAGAAGAAAAGGTTAATGTTACAAGCTAGTAACGGGTTAGAAGTGACAGTGTTAGGTAAAAGATTGAATTGCATAACCAATGTAGTATTAGCAGCTATGGCTAGAAGGATGATGCAAAAGGGTTATGAAGCCTATCTTTCTTATATGGTTGACAACACAATAGAAACAATAGAAGTCAGTCAAATTCCTATTATAGCTGAGTTTAGTGATGTTTTCCCAAATGAGTTGCCTAGTTTAACACTAGAATAGGAGTTAGAATTTAGGATGGAGGAGATGCTAGGCACAATACCAGTTTCCATAACTCCGTATATAATGGCTCCTACGGAGTTGAAAAAATTAAAGGTATAGTTGCAAGAGCTTCTTAATAAGGGTTTTATTAGATCGAGTGTTTCACCATAGAGAGCATTGATTCTATTTATTAAGAAGAAGGAAGGTTCTTTTAGACTTTATGTGGGTTATATATAGTTGAACAAAGTCACTGTCAAGAACAAGTATCCTTTACCATAGATTAATGAACTTTTTGATCAGCTTAAAGGGGTAGGTGTCTTCTCTAAGATTGATCTTAGATCCATGTATTATTAGTTGAGAGTAAAAGAGGCAGACATACACAAGATGACTTTTAAGACTAGATATGGTCACTATAAGTTCCTAGTGATGCCTTTCAGGTTAACTAATGCATTAATGGCATTCATAGACCTCATGAAAAGAATCTTTAGGTTATTTCTAGATTAGTTTCTAGTGGTCTTTATAGACAACATTCTTATATATTCTAAGAACCAAGAAGTGTATGAGAATCATCTACGGATGACTTTACAGATTTTGAGGGATGAAAAACTCTACACCTAGCATAGAATGTGTGAGTTTTAGCTAGAGGAAGTATCATATTTAGGGCATATAGCATTGACATAAGGTATAATGGTTGGTCCTAGTAAGATTCAGGTAGTAATGGAATAGAAACCACTAAGGAACACAACTAAGATTAGGAGTTTCTTAGGGTTAACTGGTTATTATAGAAGGTTTGTCGAGGGTTTTCCTTAATTACAGCCCTTATAACATGTCTTTTGAGGAAAGATGTAAGATTTGAATGGGATAGCAAGTGTCAAAAGAGTTTTGACAAGCTTAAGAGTAAATTGATAGAGGCTTTAATTTTAGTTTAACTAGTGTCAAGGAAAGAGTTCACCATATGCAGTGATGCTTCACTGAATAGGTTGGGATGTGTAATCATGCAGGATGGCAAGATTGTTGCTTATGCTTCTCGATACCTAAAACCTCATGAGAAAAACTACCTGACACATGACTTATAGTTCACAGCCATTGTGTTTTCTCTAAAGATATAGAGGCACTATCTATATAGAGAAAAATGCTATGTTTTTACTGATCACTAGAGTCTGAAATATCTACCAATGCAGAAAGAATTAAACTTAAGGCAAAGGAGATAGATAGAGCTAATTAAGGATTATAATTGCCTTATTGACTACCATCTTGGGAAAGCTAATAAAGTTACAAATGCCTTCAGTAGAAAGATTATGTCATCTTTAAAGGCAAAGCATGTTAGCTTAAAGCTGTAAGATGACGACAATTTGTTGGTTAAGTTGCAAGTCTAGCCGAGCTTTATTGAGATGGTGAAGGATTCACAGAAAGATGATCATAGACTTTAGAGTATCATAAGTATAATTCAAGAAGGGAAGTCTACCGAGTTTGTGATTAAGAAAGATGGTTATTTATACTATTATGACTGACTATGTATGCTAGATAGTGAGAATTTTAGATAGCAGATTCTACAAGAAACACATAATATGCTATATGCTATGCATCCTGGCATTTCAAAAATGTACCAAGATTTAAAGATAGCCTATTGGTGACCAGACATGAAGAGAGATATAGCTAAGTATATAGCTAGATGCCTCACTTGTCAGTAGGTGAAGGATAAGCATCAGGTTCCTTCTAATTTGCTTCATCCCATAGCAATACCAGAATGGAAATAGGATCAAATTACTATAGACTTTGTCATTAGACTACCAATAACTAGGAAAAAGCATAATTTTATTTAGGCAGTGGTTGATAGATTCACCAAGTCTGCTGACTTCATTTCGATGAGAAAGGATTACTATATAGAGAGATTGGCAAAACTGTACATTGATGAGATAGTTAGGATTCATAGAGTGCCTTCTTCCATCATTTCAGATAGAGATCCTTATTTTACATTGAGATTTTGGAGGAAGCTCTAGAATGCTTTTAGGACTAGACACAATTTTAGCATAGCTTTTCATCTATAGATGGATGGTTAGTCAGAGAGAATCATTTAGATACTTGAGGATATGCTTCAAGCATATGCCATAGAGCTTAAGGGTAGTTTGGATAGATATTTGTCAGTGGTGGAATTCATTTACAACAATAGTTACCAAGTGAGTCTTAGTATGGCTCCTCATGAGGCATTATATGGGAGATGATGTAGAACTCCCTTATGTTAAAGTGAGGAGTATAAGCTTATAAGATAAGATTTGGTTAAGGATTCTAAAGAAAAGGTGAAAATCAACAGAGAAAGACTAAAGGCTACTTCAAATAGACAAAAATCCTATGTGGATTTGAAGAGAAGAGATATCAAATATGAAGTTGGTGATAACATTTTTCTTAAGGTATTTCCAAGGAAAAAGGTGTTGAGGTTTGGTAAGAGAGGGAAGTTGAGTCTGAGGTTCATTGGGCCATACAAGATCACAGAATGTGTAGGTCAATTAGCCTACAAACTAGCATTACCTCTAAAGTTACAGCAGATTCATGATGTGTTCTATGTCTTGATGTTGAAAAGATATAGATCGGACCTTTCACACGTATTGATAGCTGATGAAGTAGAAATAAGACTAGACTTGTCGTATAAAGAAGAACCTATTGGTATCCTAGCCAGAGAGGTCAAGCAATTACGGAACAAGACTATGGCATTGGTGAAAGTCATATGGCGACATCACTGCATGAAAGAGGCTACTTGGGAAAGTGAAACTCAGATGCGAGAACAATACCCATATTTATTTGAACTAAGTATATTGAGGATAACATTTATTTTAAGAGGGGAAGAAATGTAATAACCCAAAAATCTCGACTCTCATGAATAGAACTTTCTAGGATAAATAGTGCTTCCTAAAACTCGAGTTGCACAAAGTGTGCTGATAGGGAGTATTAATTATAAGAGAATTTTGGGCAAAGTTTGAAGCCAATTCGAATGGTTAAAAATGCTAATTAAGATTTTACAGCAGTATTATGTGAATAGTGCTATAGGTAAAGCTGAACTGTAAAATAAATAAAAAGTTGCTTAAAATAATATGAAAATGTTACAACCTGATACTCAAATATTCTAAATAGTCTAATGGCTTTAGAATCAGAATTTTTTGAGTTCGAGAACTATTTTTACCTAATTTTTGGGACATAAAATGTATTAATTTTTTGAGTTATTATCATAATTTGGGCTCATGATTTTTGGAGGATTGAAGGCCTGGATTGATGGAATTTTAGGGATAAAAATGGAGGGAAATTGATGTTCCTATCGATTATAATAATTTTTTGAAAGAAGGAAAAATTCAATTTTTCCAAAAATTATAAATAGTGAGGAAATGGAAATTCCTTCCATTTCCATCCCAAAATAGAAAATTCCCTCCCCTAAATCCTCTCAAAACTGACACACCCACCCTCCTCCCTCTCCTTTTGATTTCTTGTTC
>CANXYI010686430.1:0-12579 GCA_948208565.1 Hura crepitans
AAGACTTAAATGTTATTGGCCATTGTCTTTGCATGTACCTTAAATATGAGAGGTTATTAGGCCTAATTAAGCCCATTTTTGAACCCATGCATCCTCTAATGATGCTTAGGTAAGCCCACCTAGGAAGAATGACTAAGACCACATGTGTAGGAGTAATAAGGTTGAAAGGCTTATTGCTTATGTCTGTTCTTATACATCTAACATGTATCTTTTTTGTATACACATGCATAACATTACATTGTACTTGCTACATAATATAAACTTTACATCCTTTTTGTTTTACATCTTTCTTATTTTCTATGAACTATGTGTATATCATGCTTTTAATGCACATACCAACTACATGACTTAAACATTGTACACCATATGTACCTCGTAAACTTTTACATTTTTTATCTTAATACTCATGCATTAAGTACATGACATGTTAACCATGCATTGAAGGCTAATATCTTGTAAAGGATCATTAACTTCTTACTCATACATCATATTCATACCATGTATCCACACATTTACACCATTTATGCATAAGGCACAAATTACATATCATATATCATCTTAGATAATTCATGCGTCATCTCTAACCTTTTGTTTTATAGCCACCATTGATCCATCTGCAACCCACTAAAGAGAATGATCATGTCTAGAAATGAACTAGTGATGAGGACTATGCTAAATGAGGTCCTTCAGGATATGGAGAAAAGGATGATGGCTACCATAACCAATGTACTATCAAGTATGAATGCCTAGTAAGATAAAGGTCAAACTTTTGCTACTTACAATAGAAAGAAAGATATGGCTAATGACCAGCTTTTTGATGAAGAAATACCCCTTATTAAGCCTAGCTATAATAAAATTCCACCACCCAAATATGACAAGGAAGATCCGATTAAAGAACTAAATGAAAAGTTGAAAGCCATAAGTCACCTAGTGACTAGGGGCAAAGATATTAACCTAAAAGAAATTAGTTTGAAGCCTAATCAAACCATGCCCCACAAATTCAGGATGGTGAATTTGATTAAGTTTGATGGTACTTCTGACTCGAGGACTCACTTAAAGTAATATGCAGTAGCCATGAGGTCGACCAACCTATCAGAAGCATAAATAGTGAGCTTATTTAGTATGTCTCTTACTGGGTAAGCCCTAGACTAGTACCATAGATTAGAAAAGAACATAAAAGTAAACTGGGAAGAATTGGCTTGTGCATTTAACAAGTAATACTTAAACAATGCAACTATGGAAGTAACCCTTAAAGACTTAAAATTGGTGCACTAGAAACCTGATGAAACCTTTTTTGATTATTTAGAACGATAGAGGGATAAAGTGCTCAAAATGAGAAACAAACTGGATGATATTAACCAAATCAAGATGTTTATCAAGAATGCTAACAGCTACATAAATGTTGGGCTCTCTCTTAAGGCATTACCATATGGGAACAGCTTAAGTACATAGCTATCGATCTCAAACTAGCATTCCAGAATAGAGGATTTAAGAAGAATAGGAAACCTACCCATCAAAATGATAATTCAAGCCAAGCCACTAATGTCAACATGGTTAGAACTCGCCAGTTCTCTAAATTGGGCAAACCCCTATTTTAGTGCTTGAATAAGTTCACAAAAGAAGAAAAATTGCAGCAACAAATGCCCAAGCTGAGGATTGATCCTCCTCTATCCAACCATAGTTTTGATTTATATTATACTTACCATTAAGTTACAAGTCATCTCATAGACAAGTGCAATACTCTCCATCATGCCATTCAAGATTTCATTGAGGCTAAGCATATTCCTGATCTAGAGGCTTAAAGGCTCCCTTTCTCTTTTTTTTTTATTAATTTAATCATGAGCTTTTGTAATCTTTTTATATACTTTTCATTCAATAAAACAAAATAATGAATTTATTTTTTGTCATTTGTATAAATACATTTTGACTTTAATCTAGAAAGGGGAAAAGCTTGGATCACATTAACATTTAAAGATCACTCCTGAATCAATGACTAATAAGCGTCATTAGGAATCATACATCGCTAAAAATCATACATTGACATTATAGAAGTTATAACATGCACACACATGTATCATGCATACATCTACTAGCCACTATGACTTTATGCTTTTATGCATATTACTTAGGCTTAGTCATGTATTATTCGTCCATACATGTATTAACCATCCACCTTATATCACATTAATAAGAATAACATGTAAACCTCACCATGCATTCACATTTGGCAGACATATATCATCTATCATGTAGATTTCATTATAAGTGTAACATGCATCCATCACATATCCATATTATGTCTAGACATGTCATATACATATCACATGCATTTGAATCATAAAAGTTACATCCTATGCATACACTTGGCATACCATAATCCATCACATAATTCACATTATGTCTTGGCATATCATGTAAATATCACATTTATTGCTAACATTTAATCTTAAAATTATCCCTGTAATTTAAGAATAGCATAGCATCATTAATGCTTGAAGCACACATCATATCATATAACAAATATATCACATTAACTAAGAGGATCATCCTTCACTCAAGCTCTTCAAAGGAAAAGACTCAACTCCTCTACTTCCTTTAACACTCTTTACCATAAAAATGGCAACCAAACCTGAAACCAAAGGTGAAAGTCAAATTATGGCTAGAAGCATGTTTAACAAAGCGATGGTAGTATTGTAACGAAGAATAATAGCACTCATAGAAGAAAAGATGTGAGAGAAGTTTAAAGTCCAACAATAAGGCGCTCTAAAGAACCCAATGGGCATGAATCTAACCATGAGGAAAGCAATGACCAGCAACTGGGCTAAGAAAGATTTCTCATAAATTTATGCATCTAAATAAGCCTTTATCCATGATGTTCAAGGAATTAAAAGAAGAGAACCTTCTCTAACGCTTTATGCCTAAGCACCATTCCTTACCACTTCCATCTAACCATCACTATAACCTATACTATGCTTGTCATAAAAAAACTAGCCACCTAACTAACAATTGCAAAACCCTTCATCGAGCTATCTAAGATCTCATAAACCATGGCATGATACCTTACCCTAAACAACACTCATTATCAAACTTAACCAATATTCCTCAAATCTTTGAAAAATAAGGTTCTCTCTTTCTAACGTTCAGTCTACCACCTCATGGACTAACTCTTGACCAACTATAAGATCCCACCAATCAGGGATATGGAAAGATCCAGTGAAGATGAGAATACCATCTTTGTTCTCTTTTTTAGTTGTTTCTTTCCTCTTTGTTGGAACAATTAAAGTTTAATAAAACATCATTTTGGCTTTTTATGAGCATCTTTGTGTACCACAATTATTACATAACATGATACTCTTAAAAGTGAGTTGAGAAAATTAAAAAAATAAAAGAAAAGAAGAAAAAGAGAAATAAATAAACATAATCAGCTTGATCCACATCTGTTACAAATAATACTTGATGGCTCACCACCGTTACACATAATTTTGAAGCTCAAAACTTGATCTTTCCTTGTAAAGCATGAGAAATATCCCTGAATGTGAGATGAGAGAAAGGAAATAATAAGCTGGGGGCAACTACACTTAAAAGAATGCCTTTTGTTCGAATCCTAAAAGAAGTCCAACTTTAATAAGTTCTAAACCTAAATCATCAAATTCATTATGTATCATCATTTTCAAAGCCTAAAAGTTTATAGCAATCACACTAAAAAGCTAAAACTTTTTTCAAAATTTGCCCACACAATCCAAAAGTCAAAAGGTGCTAAACTCTAAAAGCCTACAATAGTAAATAAATTTGCCTTAAGCCTTAAACAATTGAGCATTCCCTCTTTAACTAAGGTTGCCCTCATTCAAAAGAAAAAAAAAGAAAAAAATGAATTTTCTAGTTCCTACTAGGCCGATCAACCAAGAGCATAAACCTAGGCAAAAGTTAGGGAAATTCGAGAGAAAATTTTTAGTTAGAAAATCTTCACGACTGACGAATAACAAGGAATAAAAAACAAGCGAGGTAGTCCACATGGACCTCAAAATATCTAAAGTCAATGTCATAGTCTATACAGACTAAGTGAGATAGGTCTGTAATAGTGCTTGTCACCAATCAAAGAAGATGTCCACGTAGACCTTCATGTGCCATGTCCGTATGGACTAAGAATTATCAAGATTTTCTAGCTACAAAAGGCAATCATTTGGTGAATTGTTGTTGGAATATGATATTCAATTATAATTATTATCATCAATTATCAAATATTTATATATAAGGATGTAATATTTTATTCAAAATAAAAGATTATTTATGTTTGTATATACAAAAGTTGGGCCTATACATAAGAGAAAAATAAAACTGCCGTCTATTATACTCTTCAGCTTCATCCTCATTCTCAATATCCTTATCATCAATTGAGAGCACTAGCTTTTTAGACATCTTTAAAGCTCACAATTTCTTCCTAGTCTCATGAAAAGCAGCCAATCTCTTCAATAATTCACTCTACAAAATAATGAAGGATCAATGCATAACATACATGCATACATACACACTTGCATAAACTAACCATTATAGGAAATTGCTTACAGCAAAAATTAGGGTCTCATTAATCATTGCCCTTCTACAAGATTCCATCACACGAGTAGTCCTCTCTATCGAATCCCTCTTTACCTATTCAAACCAAGATAAAAGTGTCATATCCAGTCAAAACAACACAATAAACAATAAAAGTACCATACCAGTGTGGTGTTCTTTAGCTCAAAGGGAACTGACCAATTATCCTCAATGCAAAAGGGAGTAGAGGACAACTCTCTATCTACACCATAGTGCATATAGCTTAGCTCTAGTATATCAATCAATATGGCCACAACTTTATCAGGAAGTGATGACTAACTAGTAGGCAAAGTAGAAGCCCCACTCTTAGTAATATGAGTAGGAGGAGGTGAAAATTGAGAACTAAGAGAACTAGGAATAGATCTTGCCCTTTTCCTTACCGAAGAAGGTCCAGCTTCTAAAGAGGTGGTTGTGGGCTATAAAATAACACATAGTTAAAATATGTTTTCAAAAGTACAAGAGCAAAAGACTAAGCAATTTACCTGAGGAGGAGGAGGTCCTGATGTATAAGGGACTCGAGGCAGCAGGTGAGTAGATGCCCAAGAGAGTTAACTCTCTCTATCATTTTCCACTAGTGTGCTTTTTAAAATACTAATAAACATGCCCCACATAAACTCCAGATCATTAATATGTCTCCCAAATAACATTAAATAAGGAGGACTTTGAGGGACATGTCATGTATCAAGTCCCATATGCCAGCCTATAACTCTTTCTCCTAGAAACCATGAGTAAGCCTTTGGAATAGCTAGCAACATAAGTAGAAACTAGGAATCTAGCATCTCTTCAAGCAGGAAGACCCATTATACCAAGTTAACTTGTAAAGGTAAGTGTTAGTTATAATCACCTAAATGGCTAATAATAAACTTTTCATGTGCAAGAAATACTTACATCAGACTAAGTCCAAGAGCTAAGATACTAGCAATGTTACATCAAAGAAGATGCATTCCAAGGACCAAAAAAAGGTCGAACCCATATATTCATCACTGGGTATCAACAAGGAATGTCAAGCTCACAAAGGTGAGGTAGTAAATGTAGCTCATATGCCCAAACCTATAAAAGCAAATGCGTAAGGTTAAAACCATAAAAGATCACATGAAACAAAAAATGATTAAAATAAATTACTTACCAGAACACTTAACACAAAGCCCTACACTAATCAATGGCTCTTCCTAGTGCAAATAGCCATATCCAAGCTATAAAACACCTAACCCAGAAAGGAACAGCACCAATTCTAAGAACTAATATTCTCCATCTACTCTAGGATAGAAAGGAAGCTCCAACTCACACTGCCATTGGCATTAGCAAACAAGGTTATGCCTAACAAGTAGAGGAGGAAACAAAGCATGTACTAATCCACCTCAGACTAACTCGATAAAGTTACATCTATCTGCCTCTCATGTAAGCCAGTGCATCGGATGCTCCTAAAGCAATCCTGAGGGACAAAACCTAATAATTCCCTCACCTCTTATAAAAGAAGTGAAGGATAGTGATAGTAGGCATTAAAGGCAATGGCTCACCCTATGTATGGCACTCCAGTGATGAAAGCCTAGTCGAAAGGAGTTGTGGTTAGCTCACCAAATTACAAATGGAATGTATGTGTCATGTCTATCCATCTATCCAATATTGTAGGTCTCGATGAAAGTCTTTGCCAACTAGGTGATCTAAAAATGTTTGGAATCTTGTTATTCTCACCCTATTCTTGACCAAGATAGGCATAGCAGAGTACCACTATTATGGCCTAAAAAGAGTGCCCCCACACTTAAGGTGTGTCTGCATAAAAATTAAACACACATAAGTAAGATAAAGGTTCACACAGACTAAGGGTTCAATAAGGAAGTTTGCATGGACAACAAGTAGATAGGCCATATTAAGTCTGCACGGACTATAAACATTCAAAAAAACACACAGACATGCAACAAGTTTACACAAACTATAGATAGTTTTCATAAGTCCACACAAACTTCCTAAGTGACCACATATATAAAATCCTAAAATCCTATACTAACTACACTGGAACTAACAACTAAAAACAAGGTCTGCATGGACTAAGTCTGCCTTAGGCATACTAAGTTCGCATGGACTTATCAAACCAAAAAAGACAAATAATGCAAAAATCAAAGGAAAAAAAGGCCAAATCTCAAATGAGGAACAAGAGGTAAGAAAATGTACCTGGGGGCATACTTCAGAACAACCGTGGTGAGCCAAATCCACCAAAACTAGAGTTAGGTCACCGAAGGAAATCCCATTCACCAGAGCAGTGCTTTGAGAGTGATTGATGGCCATGGAGGCCATAAGACCCTCCAAAACTAGCATAGAAATGTCCTCAATTAGTGGAAGAGAAGAAATAGGAGATTTTGCACTCGTCGAGAGAAGAAATGTCATCGAAATTTCTTCTTGAGATACGATTTCACTAGATGAAATCAAGGGTGATTCACTAGAGTGATGAGTTATAATTTGCTTAAGTTTTCTTGAGAGAAAATTGGAAAACAGAGGAATGAAAAATGAAGAAGAGAAGAGAAAGACGACCAGTTATTGATTTGTTAAAAAGTCCACACAAACTTACTGCACTAACATCTGCATGAACCTCATTTAATCTAAGTTTGCATGGAGTTATTGCACTAATGTCTGCATGAACCTCATTAAATCATCATTCACATAGACTTAACTCAAACATTATTCACACAGACCTAATATAATAACATCGACACGAACTTAATTTTACTAATGTTCATGTAGACTCAAGCTACTCACAAATATATGATCTTTATAGGTTGCTCAAAGATACATCAAGAGCTAGGTATGTTTCACAAAATTTGCTTTATCAAACTAATATTAATTCCTATCGCATTCTCTTAGATTCGACTCTATGTCTAATGCAATTTTCTAGGATTTAACTTTGTGTTCATTCCAATGTTGTCAATCCATATTTCTTTTAGGTTTAACCTAACAAGCCAATCCAAAATTCTTTCTGATTTAGCCCAATAAGCTAATCTAAAAACATCCTTTTATCTGGTTAAACCTAATGGGTCAAAAAACCTTTGGTGAGATTAAAATGTCTTTCATCTAGTTAAACCTATTCAATTAAAAAATCTTAGGTACTTATATTCAAAGGGAAGAAGCAAACTTCTATAACAATTCAGAGACATGTATTCGTATTCAATGTAGATTCACTTCAGGTAAGTATTTCTTACTTATATACTTTGGAATGTATTATTATTTTGGCATTTCATAGCAGATACTAAAGTAGTGGCAATTGTAGACACCTCACTTTTTTGACATCTGATGATCATCAGAGATGTGCTCTTAAGCAATGGCACAAGCCCTTAGGAAGCAAGTCTGTATGAACTTTAGGGTCTGTACGAACAATCCTTATTTAGGTCTATACTAGCCTAATCAGCTCTATCAAGCCCAAGGCCCAAGGTCTACCTAGACAAGGTCCAAGTTCATATCTATACAGACTAACTTAAATTAGCCCAAAGCTCATAGACTGGTGAGAAAGGATACAACCTATGTTCGCATAGACTAAGCCATACAAGTCCGCATAGACTTGTCGATGTAAAATCTTCCATAAGTAAGATTTTCCTATTTGGACTATGAATCTTATTCCTATTAGGATTTTACCTCCTTTAGATGGGAAACTCTTAAAACCTAAGCCTATAAATACCTTTTTTAAGTATGAGAAAAATGAGGAGGATGAGAATAAAATTCACAACAACTAAGAAACCCATTTATGAGTCTAGGAGATAACTTCAAAGAGGAATCGCTCTTAGTATTATTAGCCTCACCTAGAAATAAATGTTTGTATACTCTTACACTTTTATGTTATTGTTTGATGAAGTTTATTCACAAGATAATATCTAAGGCCTTTTTTTGTATATATTGATATTATTTTTGTGGGCCTATGATCACCAAGGATTGATCATAAGTGAGGTTATTTTATGTAATCCCCACTTTGATCATAGGAGTAGGTTATAATTTTAAGTTGTTTCATAATGTATAATTAATTATCATTACATCATATTTACTCTATTGTTTTTGCCTTAATTGTACGAACCTATTTGTAAACATGATGAAGTTCACACAAACTTGTATTCAATAACAATGTCTTATTTATCTTATATATCATGGTTTAATGTATCTTGTTTTACTTGTTAATATTGTTCTCTGGTGTTATCATGTTGTGTAAATATTCCACCCTATTATATGTATATTGTTGACATACTGAAATTGTTGTTAAATATGTACGGACTCCCTCTCATGGGGAACGTAGTTTGCATGAACATCTAATTTGAGTTTCAATTTCACATGTATTTATTTCTTGTATTCTTTATAATTTTGTGTAAATCTTTTATCTAGTATCATTAAACCTCTTCCTTTGAGTTGTATACAAGTAACCCTTCTAACTAGAGTGGAGGTCTGGATAGACATAATATCTTTTCTAAGACATAGTTCGCACGGATGCTATCTAGATTTATATAGAGTTTACACGGACTAATTGATGTATAGATGGGTCTATTTAAGTGCTTTTATGTTATTTCTTTGGTTTTGTGCTTATTGTATCTTCTAATTTATTTTGGTTGTAATAATTAGTTAAACAACTTGTTTTACATGCCAATTATCTAACTTCCACATCAAATTATTTTCTACATAATTAATTAGTGTTTTCATAATAAAATAGATTTGAGTTTTCCTAATTAAAAGTTATATAAAAAATGTATTTTTAAAAAAAGGCCAATCTCTTAGAAATGGGAGTTAGGTAGTTACCGCCTATGAAATTACAGGTAATTATTAGGTCACATCACAACTAATAAATAACCACACATTTTCTAGATGTACAATATACCTTGCTATAAGCTTTAAATTCTGTAATTACATGAAAAGGTGACATAAATACTCTAAATATAATGTATGCTTGATTAATAAGGGATTGATAAATGTTACAATATAAAATGGAAGGCATATTATTGGGGCATAAATAAGATCTTAATTCCAAACCTTTCTAGTGCAGAAGATTAGAGGTCTTGGTGTAGAGGCCAGGTGGTGACTCCACTAACATCTCTCATCCCCAGTAAAAATACATAATCTCTACACTCTTGTTATACCCCACCTTTTAGCTATGTATAGAACATGGTCAAAAGAAAGAACTAGAGTCAAAATATAACACTTGATACTTAAGATAGTTAGTGAGCTCATGTTTAAGGATGTTTGCATAACTGATATGGTGAGATCTTTATTCATTGACATTGATCATTTATCCATATGAATTATCTGATGGTAGATCCCTAATGTACTTATTTCCTAAATAAACATCGACATGTTAAACTTAAACATCCCTTGCTTATAGCTTATGAGAATTACTTCTTCACCTAGTCAAGGAGTATAATATGTGCTAGTTTATACATATTAACAATGGCCCATCTTATTAATACTATGACTAAGGATAATTTTGATATTATCACAATTGCATACAATAAGCATCTCACATCATGAACTCCTTCATGATTGCCTTTGTACTGTAATTATGCCTAAGATTTTATTACATAGTTTAAGATTAAAATCAAGCAAATATGTTAACATAAGCATTATGCAATAAAAGAAATGCCACATATCATTGATAAATAATGTTTACATGTTATATGAAATATCCTTGTTACACAAGCACTATGGCATACAACTAACAAGGTAAAAGTTTGGACACCCTAATAAAGTGAAAAGCTAGAACAAGTGCTTTATGCAAAAATTAAGGGATAATGAGGGAAAATATTCAACTAAGGAAACTCAAGAGAGCTACTTGATAATGACAATATTATTAAAGAAAAATAATATCTATGCCAAGATTAAATGAGTCAAGTTATGATGTCAAAAATGCTTTGTCATAACTATTATTTTGCAAACCTTCGTCTTGTGAACTACATTATATAATTAAGTAAACTCTATCTATGTCCATATTTTATTTTCAATTGTAAATGTTGTAGTTTCATGTTTTCTCTTTAATGAAAAGGTTTTGTTGTCTCTTAGAGAGCTAGTTATCCAAATATTGTAATTATCATTTATAGTTATGTCACAAGCATCTTGATCGAGCACATCCCTCAACTTAAAATGACGTCCCCATAAATTAGGCAAAGAACATACCAAATGATCATTTAAAGCACCACTATGGAAAGCTAAAGGCTTATTGGGAATTTTTTGCTTCAATCCAAACTCTCTTTAGATTCATTAAGGAATATAGAAAGTAGCATGCCTTAAGCCTATGAGTGGAACATAACCAAATGGCAAGAGAAGTAAAGGTAGGAAATATTCTACCACTTGCACATCTATCTTATCCTACATACAATGGTACATTTAAGCCATGAAACCCATTCTTCCTTCATCTCAAATTTCCATTCTATCCTTTTAGAGCAATAGTGATTGGTAGATAATTAGTCTTAAGTTTTTCTAAGGAGTTTGAAAGCAACTTGAGCTTCTCTTACAACCATACTTTAAAAAAGTAGTTAGGCAAGAAAATCCATTTTGGATAATTTAATCAAAAGTTAGGCAAGGCCCGTTATTGTGAAAACCTTTTTAAGCACACAAAGCAAAAATTAGGGCAAATCATGCTAAAGGGAAAACCTAATAAGTGCTTTTTAGGAAAAATTAGAGCAAAAAAATAAAATTATACCTATAATAGAAGTGGACTTCCAAACACAAATCTAGAGCCTTGTGCTTTGAGAATTTCTAATCCTTTAATAGTTTTAGCTAGAATAAGACAAAATGGGTCACCTTTAACTCAATCTTATCTAATACATGAAGAATTTTATAGTCACTAAAGCATCCTTCATGACTTACTGCTAAGTAATAGGTCAATATGCATAATTGTAGAATCTTGGCCTATTTAAGAGATAAGGGGGTAAGGCATTTTGTGATCTCTAAAATTGACTTTAAAGAAATGGGGCTTATCCCAGGAATAAGCCTTTAAGTTGCTGAATGAGATATGTTCAAAGCATGAATTACATCTATCGGATAATTATCTTTGAAAGAAAGAAGGATGATAGGGGCATCTATAAGAATGTAAAAATTCATGATGGCTATAAATTTCTTAAGAGTGGGGGCAAGCTCTTGATTGTTGAAATTAAATGCATGAAAAGTGGGATCCCAATAATAAGCAACTTTTGATAGGAAGTTGAAATCAAATTTTTACTTTCTTTAAGAACTTTATGGTAGAAAATTGTGCAGGGATGGTTAAATCCCAAAAAAGCTTGGAATTTAAAATTTAGGACACCTAAGACATCACACCCTTCACCCGATCCATACACCAGACCCAAATAGGGGATACGTGCATGCAAAATGATATCCAATTCCTTTATCTAAAACCACTTTAAATTTAAAAATTTTATTTAAGAAAACATTTCTTGACTCAAACATGAAATAAAACATCAAAAACCTTTTGGCATGCAAATCGAGGTAAATATTGGGGTTATCGTGTTGAAATTCTAGCAGCATAATGGTTTACCGAGACACTTTGCTAAATTTTTACCTACTTAAAAACACTTTTATAATATCAATAAACTCATTTCAAACTCCAATGGGTCCTCCTAAGCCTCCAAATATAACATAAAAACACAATGAGCCTTAGGCTCTCCACAGTTAACATTCTCACATGCAATCTCATATATCATCACACATACATGTGAGAAACATAAAAGCAAAGTCAATAGTTAAAATATTTAATACAAAACCCGCTGTAAAATGTAGATTAGAGCTAATACCTCTGTGATCACAAGAGCACACTATCTATTAACCATTACATTTACATCACATCACTATTACAAAAATTATAAAAATACCCACGCAGGGGTTATCTTCGTGTCTCCTGATATGTAGAAGCTTTGGCTCTAATCTGCTGCCCTGTTGCCTACACATCACAAACAAGCAATGAGCTAAGCTTTCACTTAGTGGTGTAATCACTTTAACTGGTAAAAGGGTTAGTTTTAACATGTCCTTACATATATA
>CANXYI010686464.1:0-13375 GCA_948208565.1 Hura crepitans
TCTTTAAGGTATGATTTGGATTTTCATACTATTTAATATTATGTATCAAGGATAGGTTGAGGTTAAAATTTGGATATGAAATGAGGTCATTTCAGTGTTCAATGAATGAAGTTAAATGGAAAGTGAATAGTGCTCACCTAAGAAAAATTGAATAGTATTTCTTAAGAACTCAAGTTCAGTTAAGTGAATATAATGGTAGGAAATATTATAAAACAATTTTGGGTGAAATTTGGGAGTGAATGGAAGTCATTAAGGAGGTCAAAAAATGCAAGTAAACTTTTTATAGTAGTGTTCCATCAATAGTAATGTAGTTAATGCAGAACGAAAAAAATATTTTGACATTACTTAAAATACTCTAAGAATAGCTCATCCTGATTGTTAAAAATTTCAACTAAGCTAATGGTAAAGAATTGGAATTTTTTGAGGCCCCAAAGCTATTCAATGGAATTAATTTAGGACGTAATAATACAATTTAAATAGTTATCTTTCGAATTAAATTCCAATTTTTATGGGATATTCATATTATACATTTATCTAATTAATGACTCCAATTAGTAATTAAATTGATGTATTGAGAGCTTAGAATTGATTTTTTAAGAGGGAACTATGAGAAAATTTATTAGCCTTTGGATGGAACACATGCCACATATCTAACCATCCCCTACTAAGTATAAAAGAGAGTTTTTTTTTTTGAATTAAAACATGATTCTCCCCTAACCATACATAGCCATGGCTAATGCCTCCTCTCTCTTTTTCTTCTTCTCCTACCTTAATCAAGCCTCCCTCCACTAATTAAACATACCTCCCTAATTACTATTCCAGTAAGAAAAATAAAAAATGGAGCTCAAAATTGGAGAATCTAAGAATAGGTGAATAGTTCTACTTTGAGGCAAAACCGATTATTTTCATGATTTATTATTTTTCATAGGCAATTTTAGGTGCCGAACTAATACATCTAAAGTTGGATTGAATTATAGTGCTTTATAGGATTTATTAGGAATTTTCTAATTTTAGCTTTTCTGTATGCTTATGAGCAATTGATCGAGAAATGGTGGAATGGATGTTAACACAATGAGAAAAGCCTAAAAGAAAGTAAAGCATTAAGTTAAGTGTGTTCATTGAAATATATGTATGAGTTATTAATTAGAATAATTAAAGTATGAATGTCGATATGTTTGTAAAGAAATTGATGAAGATATGTGTATAATCTTGTGTTTATTAATATAGTTTATTAAATTGAGAATTTAGGGAGTAGAGTAAGTGTAGACTTAAGAAATGATGATTAGAGTGAGGATGCCCTAATAGCCGAATGGTATGTGAGTGTATGTGTGTGTGAGCTTGCTATGTGTTATATCTAGTGTAATGTATGGACTAGATAAGCTTAGTGGAGGAAATATTGATAAATGATAAGTACTTGAAGTTTATTTTGTGTAACTATTGTATTTGTAGCATGTGTCTAAGGTGATGTAATAACTTGGTGATGAAGGCAAAATTGCCAAAAGGGATAATACATGTGCATGTATTTTGGTTAGGTTACATTTAGTATAATGTGTGTACTACTCAAGATAAATAATGACTAATACGATTTATAATGTTCTTTAATAAAAAAAAAGGTGTTGTGGAAAATGAGGATAAATAGGGCTTAATGTTTGAGTAACATGTAAAATATGTTAAACATAAGTCTAGAAGAGGTCAAGTGAGGCAAAAAGTCCAAATTGAAGGGTGGGGTGAAAATGTAGATATGGCCGAATGGTTTGATTAGGTTGCATAGAGTTGAGCATGTGGAATTAAACTTGATTTATGAGTAGATGATATTGATTAAGTAATTAACTTATATATGTGAGTCGATTATAGACTTATGTCTTAAACTTGATTAAATTCATAATTTGAAATTTATTTATATATGACTTTTGTGTGATTGCATATATATACATGTGTATATAGATGAAAAGTGTGAGGATGATGTGTAATGTCGATATGATATGGAGGAAGAATGTGAATTGTTGTAGGGGTTTCGAGTTAATGCAACCAAAAGAAATAATTGTTATGTATGAACTTGTATAGTTGATACTTTATTGTATATGATATAATTTTCATATTATTTAAGTAATGTGATATGTTTACAATAAAAATCATGAGTGAGACATGGAATTAGTGTAATTAGCTTGGAGTGGTTAAATGAATTGCTATACATGTATGCTTGAAATTGATACTCAATTGTAGACTGAATGATCTTGGGTAGCTAAGTGGGATAAGAATAATTAAAATAGATGCCTGAATGAAAATGGAATTAATGTGAATGACCTAAATGGTAGGATAGCAATTCAACGAGGCTAAACTAATAGACAAAAAATGAATTCAAAATGTATAAAGAGATAGTGGAACAAAAAGAAGAAAGTAATGGTAGATGTATTACAGGATGAGAATTGATGATCATTAATATATACATAATTGAATGCCATGATGAGAAAGGAGAAGATTATATGATGATTAGCATATAGATTATCAAGACTTATACATATATTATTAAATATGAGACTACTATGAAGAGAAGTATTATGTGAAAAATGGAAGAGAATGAGATTTAGGAGAAATGATATCTAAAGAGATTGTGGCATGAAGATACCAACACTTGAATGCAATTTATTTAGATGGATAGACCTTTAATTATAAATAATTGAATAAAAGCAAGAGTTTATGGCCTATACTAGTTAGATAACCACTAGATAGGTTGACTGATTAACTACGGAGTTAGTAGCTTCTAGGACACCTCTGTGTTTCGATATGCTAGTTTATGAGGACGATTGCTCTTATAATTGTGTGGGTGCAGTCGTGTTAAGGTCTATGAAGGGTCACTACACATCTTGAGATTTGATGGCAGGTGTAGCCACCTTAAGGTCCATGAAAGGCCATTACACATCTTGAGATCTAATGATAAGTGCAGCCATCAAGGTCTAGAATACGGACCCCTGCACAAGCCTTGAGATCAGTGTGGTGGTTAAGGTTCTGAGGTAGAACCCTCTACACATATTGAGATCTAATGATGGGTATAGCCACCAAGGTCTAAAATATGGGCCCTTGCATAGCTTAGATCCCATTTTCTATTATTTCAAAGTTCATATCATAGAGATGGGCCAAAATTTAAAAGATTTAATAAAACCATTATTGGACTAATTAAATAAGTATTAAGATAGAACTGAGTTATAAATTAATTAGCCTTTAGTATAATTCCTATTATTCACAGACTTCACATAACATTTATTTACTATGAGTTTTTACTAAAGAATTATGAATTCAAGTAACATTATTGAATGAAATTAGATTACATCTGAGGTATGGTGTAAGTCTTGTATAGGGCAATATGTTAGGTCCACATTGATTGAAAGAAAATATTATGAGAAATGTCTTATTAAAGAATGCATGATGGAAATGCTATGACTAGATAGAAATAGTTAAGGATAATATTAATAGTTAAGGATTAGATGAGAATAATAATTATTAAAGTAAGTATGCTAGCACCATATTTGGACTTATCATGGCTAATGGGTGATGCTATGAGATATTTGATTTTATAATAATGGCAGTCATGCAATAATGTATATTTCTATGTATATAGGTGCTTATCACGAAATTATAATATCATATGATACGGTATATTAGTCACCAAAATTCATAGATATGATTTTAATGTTGAATTGACATTAATGATATTGAGTTCATAAAGTTATAAACCATAATGACAATTACATTATAAATTATATGTATACAACTTTACGTTTATATACATATATATATATATATATATATATATATATATTTCAATAAACACACTACTGAGCATATGGTCCTTCTGATACATATGTTTAGCTATGGTCTAGCTAGTGTAGCCTTAAAATGTAGTAATGTGATTCAAGAGTTTCTATTAAAGAAGACAAAGTAATTTGTATGAAGAAAATAATTTGATAATCAGGCACTTATGTAGAAGCCCTTGTACAACAAGAAATTATTTTCTTGAAATAGATTTTCAATTTCTATAAGATTTTGATTATGACATGTATAATAGAAATATGATAAAGTGAAAATTTAAACCTAAACTTGTAATGGATTAACTATAATAAATGCATGCTAATGATAGAATTTATAGTATGAAATGGTGTTGAGATTTGGGAATGATGAATTGATGATGGATTAAGAGGATTCGTAGATGTGTATCGATCTTGAAATAATAATTGAAGGGTTTTATGTAGGTAGGAAAATTTTTGGTTTCCACCTAAACAGCCATTATGCTATCTGATTTTTGTTAAAATATACCAATACCAAGTGTCTGATAAGATAAATGAATATCTATTTGACATCTCAAAAAAGATAAATCTTTAAATGAGAAATGAACTAGAATGAGTTTAGATTTTGTGTTGTCTCTTGTTCTTATTCAACGGTGGTTTTGGTAAGGGCTAGCTCGGTAACATTTCTTATTTGGGTCTAAGCTATTGCTGAGCAAGGGGTGTCATATAGCTCTTTAGTGTAACTTGGATCTTAGAAATATTATTCATGTCCCAAGAAGTATTATTCATAACCTTTGGATTTTTAGGTGTTAAAGCTAACCAAGAATTTGAGGAAAACTAAATAATTCCAACTCCATTAACTTCATCTCAATTGTGTTTTTGCTACCTTAAATAAATTTAGTAACATTTTCCATTCTTAATGCCTCTCCTTTAATGATAATTATACGATCTTCCTTAGTTTAATCTAACATAGCTACCATAATTAGGTGAACAGCCACTAAACCTTAAGTGAAATTTATGATCACAGCTACTTGATCACTTAAATGGCATCCCCTATTTGATGTAAAATTTTCTACAGTTTGCTAAATATACCTAGCCAAATGCCTTCTAATAATGTCTTCCCTTTATTGCATCACACTATATTCATTTTGCCTTCATTGAGCACTAATTATTCAATTTTAAACAATGATATGAAACTCTAGAGCACCTTAAAGCATAAGGTGTAATGGAAAATAAACTCTATGTATATTTTTGTAAATCCCTTTGACCTAGCTCTTATTCTCCCCATTATTTCTCTTTTATTAATAACTCCTATTTTAACCTTTAATTTATATTCAAGATAACCTATCTCACTTTAAACTATTTTGCCACCTAGAATTCTTAAGAAAATTATGGCTCTTCCCCTCTCTCTGTCTACTAAAAATTTAACTACTTGTCAAACAAAATCGAAAGTATATTTCATACCCTCAAATCTTCCTTATTTGTAATAGCTATATCGTTATTTCCTTGTAAATAATGTAGAGCATATCAATTTCTCAATTATAATATAAAAAAATTTAGAAGAATTTCCAAGTAAATCATATTTGACAATAGTGGACACTTTATTTTGTTTTTGCTACCTACTTTTATGCACTGAATTTTATCTCCTTGCTTTAAGTTAGCTTTCTCTCCTATTTTGGTCCTAACCCATTCTTCCCTCTATTCTACAAAATTCAACATGTAATTAATATTTCTGCCTAATTACACCAATAAAGATAAAATTCATACCATCTAAAGTAGCATTTTGACATGTCATCTTACATAGATTTATTTTAGTACATTGTTTATCCTATTGAACCCATTTTGCCATTTCCTCTTTGAATTCATTTAATTCTATCATCAATTCCAGATTGATCCCAAATTTTAGTCACATCCTAATTTATAAAATACTTTTAGTAGCAAATCAAAGTAATAAAATTAGATTCTCACCTTAAATTTAGATGAACCTCACTCTTTTTACTTCATACAATTCACTTGATTTGGAAGAAAATGACTTTTCTCAAACTAACACTATTTCATATCCTTCTCATGTTGTTCTTAATTTGATACTCATTAAAAATATTTAATTGTCTAAGAAACAATCACTAGGAAGAAGTGAACTCAAGCCCTTCATGCTTTATTTTCTCTTACCATCGCCCTTTTTCTTTTCGATTTTTTTAGCTTCCCTTTTTTCTATTTTAAAATTGATCAAAAAAGATTTTGACCTTTTATATATAAACCAACTTAAACCTTCAATTGCTCTTTGAATCCTTCCAACTATTATTCTTTTATAATTAAATCCTAACTTCTTTGTTAACTCCCTCACATCTATACTCATCCATATGCCTTTGATAGTTTCATACTCATATTAATTATTATATCTTTAAGGGAATTAATTGTATGCTCCTTAATTAAAATAATCTCCTTAATATGCTTTATCAAATCAATTAATTTTATTAAAAAAAACTTAGTCCACTTTTTTTAGATACATTCAAATTCAATGTGGGTCGAGTGAGTGGCATCACATTGGTTAATATTAGAGCTCCTGTTTAGGTGTTCTTAAAGGTATAAAGTTGTTTATGTGTGCTATAGGTTTAAATCATGCAATGCATAAGTGTACACTACTAAGGCTTATAAGCTGTTTATCATATAGATCGAAGATCAATAAATCCATATCGTAAGGTTAGGATGAAGAGGTTAAGTGTTATGCTCTAACAGCTAGTAAAAATTAGCTAATGAGACCTAATGTACTGGCTACAAGTGTAACTTAACAAGTTGCTCAGGCATAGTTAGGTTTACTTTAACAAATGGTGGAACTTCTACACCACCACTCCCAGTGCAACCACCACTACCACCTACTCAACCATTAAATAAGACATATTTGGAAATAATAAAGAAAATGAGGCCATAAGATTTTATAGGCACTAAACAAGATTACTCAATGACTTTAGAATAGATAAGATAGCAAAAATTCTTGAACAAAAGTAGTGTATTCTAATGGAAAATGTCATTTTTGTTACCTCTTTATTACAAAAAGAAAACTTGAGATGGTAGGGGACCATTATAGATAATAGAGCTTCAATAGAGCATGCATGTGATTTCTTCCTCATGAAGTTATAGCAAAAGTATATTACTGAAAACTAACAAGAATGGAAAATGTAAAAATTCAATCATTTAATGCAGAAGCATGGATTCATAGCAAAGAATGAAAAAAGAATTTGCTAACTCAACTATTATACAAAAGAGATAGTCACTCCTGAGTAAAAGAGGTGTAAGCGATTTGAGCAAGGCTAAACCATAATATCTGATGTTGTAATCCATAAAAAACCCCTAATTTTTGAATAGTACTTTCATAAGTGTTCGATAATCCAAAAATTCGAGTGATACTGACACTACTAGATAGAAGTATTAATTACAAAAAAATAAAGGGTGAAATTTTGAGCAAAAATGAAGTCATTAAGTAGGCAAAAAGAGAGGTTAAAGTTTTCACATCAATGCCACGTGAATACTGCCATAGTGATAGCTTAACCATAAAATATATTTTTTTGCTCAAATTCACCTAAAATAGTACAATCATATCATTAAAAATTCTAACAAGTTTAATGGAACTAAAATCGAAATTTTTTGAAATCAAAAAGTATTTTTTCAAAAATTGCGTAACATAAAAAATTGTAATTTTTATCGATATTCTTGGAATTTTAGGCTACAATTTTAAAGGCATATTGGATATGGTATTTACAATTTTCTAGAAAATTTTGAGAATTTTTAAGCTTAGAAATTAATTTGGGTGAATTTTTTATGGTAAAAAGGGGAAAAATATTTTTTAAATAAGTATAGAAGGCAAATTTTTGGCTTTTTCTTATCATCTTCCTCATTTTTTTCCTCCATGGCTAACATTCTAAGGCCTTTCTCCACTAAAATTTCTTCATTTGTCTTCCAATTTTAGCTCGGTTTTTTCCATTTTTCAGGGTAAATTGTGCCTATGTAGTCCCATGACCTCGATTTTGGCATAAATTTCAAGAAAACCATAGAGATTTCTTATTTCAAGATTTGTAGGAATAGTAACCTAAGGTTGTTGGGTGAGTTTTTCTAAATTTTTATTTTTTAGTAGTGTGCTTTGAGGACTGGCAGTAACCATTGTCGATTTTCAATTTGGAGTTACAGTTCATTTTCTACAGATTTTTAAACATTATGCATATTATGTGTTCAGATAAAGAGAAGGGGAAAGAGAAGAAGAAGTAGTGAGTGGTGATTTTTGGTGTGTTTAATGACCATTGTAAGTGTATTCAGATTAAATTGTGTGTTACATAACGAATTGTGCATAAAAAGTGTGTATGTATGTGTATGTGTAATATGTTGTGATATGCATTTTATGAAACTTTTTATTTGATAATATATCAAGTCATAAATGATGCATATTTGTTATACATTATGATTGATTTTGGTGACTTATTGTATTAGGACATGAAGTGTCCATTATCATATAATAATGAGTAACAATGCATATGCTTAAAATGACAATAAAGCATGAACAATTGCATGATGAAAATGAGTTTGATATGAAATTGATTGGCATCATGTATGACTAATTTGTCAAGTGTCGAGGTGGCTTAAAATTTGTGTTGACATAAGGATCAGTTATGTGCATTGGTGTAACATGACGATAAATGAGTATCATAGCTAAAATGTGGCAATATAAATGGTTAAATACATGAGAACATAGTAACATAGATAATGCCTTATATGATTAGACAACCTAGATTTGATAGATTGATCGATCAACTAGGGATAGATAGCAACTGCTAGGGTACCTCGGTGCCTATATTAGGTGGGTATAGCAATTGTTAGTTCTATAAGGTCACTGCATAACCATTTGGCCTCTAGGTAATTACATTTTACCTTCAAGTAAACATGTGTGTGCAGCCATTATAAGGTCCAACATATGGGCCACTACACAATTATTTGGCTTACGAGCACTTACATTTGGCTTTTGGGCTCTCAGACAGGTGCAACCATCATAAGGTCCAAAATGTAGGCCACTACACAATATGTATATGATCGTTCTGATCAGGATCTCGATATCCAGTATTAGTTTATTGTGTTTTAACTATAAAAACAAAATGAAATGACATTAACTTAAACATGATGATATAACAGTGATTTGAATACAAAAATATAAGTGGAGGTATAGTGATGTGCCTATTACACCAGCTTAATTATTAAAATCAATGGAATTTATTGTTTATATTGATTTAGCATAGTTGATGCACAACTCAATCCGATCACTAGACCCAAATAAGGGAAGTGCACATAATCAGGATTTGATCTCATGATTATGTTTTAATGAAACTAATCTTAATTTTAAAATATGTATTACATGTAATAGTTGTTAAAAATATGGAAAATCAAAAATCTTATTTATTGGTTCACTATTTTGGATCTTGTGCTAAAAATTCTGACATCATAACAACTGTCTAAGCACAAACGCCAAATAAAAACCTATCAAATAAAACACTTCTATAATAAATCAGCTCAAACCAACATTCTCTAGGTCCATGTTACCCTCCAACACAAACTTATCACACATATTCTCAAATACTAATTAAAGCTATTTATATAGACATTTTTAAGACATGTACAATGTAGGTTAGGCCTATCCCTTGCTATATAAGAGTGCTTCTATATCTATATATCATGTAACAATACAAAAATAACTTTGTACTAAAAATTATCCTCTCACAAAATGGCTTCCACTTTGAGGCTATGTACAATCCCACTCACCTTAACCTACACATTGCATAAAAATGACAGACTAAGTGTATTTAAATTAACTTATGTTTACATATGTTCACATATAAGCATACCAAGAACATATATCCATAGATATACAACATGTGAGTGTATCTATTGTGTGAGTGTATGAATCCATATGTATATATTCCTTAACATATGTGTTGTGAAAATGATGTGCACCAACTATGCCAAATCAATACAAACAATATATTCCATTCATTTTCACAATCAAGCTAGTGGAATAGGCATATCATTATACCTCTATCTATATTTTCATATTCAAATCACTATTATATGATCATGTTTAAAAATAATGTTATTTTATTTGGTTCCCACACCTGAAAGACAATAAACCAATACTAGATAGTGGGATCCTAGTTAAAATAATCATATACATATTGTGTAGTAGCCTATATTTTGGACCCTATGATGATTGCACCCGCCTAAGTAGTTGAAAGCCAAATGTAAGTGCCCATAAGCAAAATAATTATGCAGTGGCCCACATGTTGGATGCTATAATGGTTGTGCCTACCTAATTACCCAAAGGTAAAATGTAATTACCTACAGGACAATTGGTTATGTGATGACCTTATAAACCCTACAATGGCTGTACCATCTTGATATCAGCACGGAGGTACCCTAGTAGCTGGTCAACCTATCCAATCTAGGTTGTCTAACTTTATGTGACACTATCTTCTGTTACCATGTTCTCATGTATTTAACAATTTATATTGCTACATTTTGGCTATGATACTCATTTATCATCAAGTTACACTAATGCACATAACTAACCCTTTTGTCAACTCAAATTTTATGCCACCTCAGCACTTAACAAATCATTCATACATGATGCCAACCAATTTCATATTGAACTCATTTTCACCATGCAATTGTTCTTGCTTTACTGTCATTTTAAGCACATACATTGTCACTTGTTATTATACGATGATGGACACTTCATCTCCTAACACAATACCTCACTGAAATCAATCACAATGTAAAGCAAATATACATCATTTATGACCTGACATGTTGTCAAATAATCAATTTCACAAAATACATATCATAGCATATTACACATACACACTTTTTATACATAATTTGTTATGTAACACATAATTTCATCTAAATACAATTACAATGATCATTGAACACACCAAAAATCACTACTCACTGCTTCTCCTTCCCTTTCCCCATCTTTTTATCTCAACACATAATATACATAATGGTTTTAAAATCCACATAAAATCAACCGTGACTCAAAACTAAAAATCAACTTTTATATGGTTACTATAGGTCCTTAAGGCACACTACAAAAAAATAAAAATTTAAAAAAACTCATCGAATCACCTTAGGTCACTATTCCCACAAATCATGAAATAAGAAATCACTAAGGTTTTTCTTGAAATTTTTGCCAAAATCGAGGTCATGGGACTGTGTAAGCACGATTTATCATGAAAAATGAAAGAAAACAAACTAAAATTGGAAGAAAAATGAAGAAATTTTAAGGGAGAAAGGCCTTAAAACATCAGCTATAGAGGAAAAAAATGAAGAAGATGGTAAGAAAAAGACAAAATTTTGCCTTTTATACTTATTTAAAAAAATATTTCCCCCTTTTTCTTTTGAAAATTCACAGAAATTAATCCATATGCTTGAAAGTTCTTTACTTTTGCTAGAAAATTACAAATACGATATCTAACATGCCTCTAAAATTGCAACCTAAGATTATAAGAAAATAATAAAAATTGTAATTTTTAATATTAAATAATTTTTGATAAAATACTTTTTGATCTCAAAAAATTTCGATTTTAGTTCAGAATTTTTAAGTATCTAGTTATACCATTTTCAAGTTAATTTGAGCAAAAATATAATATTTTTTTTGTTTAGCTTTTACTATGGCACTATTCACACGACATTGGCATGAAAACTTTAACCTCTCTTTTTGCCCTCCTAATGACTTCGTTTTCGTTCAAAATTTCACCCTTTAATTTTCTATGATTAATACTTCCATTCGGTAGTGTCAGTATCACCTGGACCTCTAAATTATCAAACACTCCTATGAAAGTACTATTCATAAATTAGGGGTTTTTAAGGCATTACATTTTCTTCCCCTCTTAAGAGAAATTTTGTCCTCGAATTACTTGATATGAATAGTTATGGAAATTGTTCTGCCATTTGATCCTCTCTCTCTTATGTAGCTTTCTCAATGCCATAATGTCTCTATAAGAATTTTACAAGAGGCACCAACTTACTCCATAGCTCTTTCACTTCTCAAGCCAATACTAGCCAAATGCGTCGAGTGTTATAATTAGTATTGGACTTTAACCCTCCCTAATGTTGTGTGATGAGCGAGGATGCTTATTTCTCAAAGTGGGGTGGCCATGTTTAGGATGGATATGCAACCTATCCCATATCGAAAAAGAGGGAAGATGATAAAGGCATTATAAAGTAAGCCTTAGTATCCCTGGTTAACACGCTTTTCGGTGTCTAAGCAACTTAAGCCTAAAAGATAAATTTATGAGGTGACCGAGCAACTCAAGCCAAAGTGGACAATACTAGCCAGGTGGGCTAGGAGTTAAGGATGTCATGTGGTAACCATATTGGTAAAAGAATTTAATACTTTAGTTATAGCAACTCATACCATTAAGATGATTTAAAAGGATAAGAGAGATAGTTTTGAGAAAAAGAGGACAAATAGCCATGGTTAGGCTAGTTCAACTCTAAACATCAATAAGAAATAGAGTAGAGATTAGTGTTAGAGATAGACTCATATGCAGAGGTAGGCACAGACACAAAGTTCTAAGCAATGATCATAATATAGCCCTAGACAGTAGCCTTAAGCAGTTAATGCTCATACAACTATGGACAAGGGTTTGTCAATGGCTTTGTGTGAAAACTAAAATTGAATGTATGGATTTACATGTTAGAGAACCATATCGAGAGCATATTTTGGATATGCATCCAAATGTCATTTCCTTTGAAACTTTTTAATCAAGCTAGTAGCTTCTACACAATATTTGGCATTTTCCCTATTGTTATCTAGATGACAGAGGTGAGATAGAGGTGATAGACAAGGAAAAAATTAGAGAACAAGATTTGAGATAGTTGATAGAGCAGAGCCTAGAGCACCAGTATGGTAATATGCTATCTAAACTCTTAAGGAAGTTAACTCACAAGAAGTTATAGTAAATACTTTTTACTTCTTTAATTTACCTATTATACCATTAATAGATTTGTGTTCCACATGTTCATGTATATGCATAGTGTAGGTATAAGACTAAGGGTTAAATGTAAAATTTGTAACACATGTAGTACTTTTTTGAATTATAAATAAGATAGCAAGTTAATTAACATTAATGTATGGAAATTTAGGAAGGGGTACGATGTGAGTTAGTTAGATTCAAATAGGTGATTTATCAAAATTTTGAAGTATACATAATGATAAATAGTGGACATCCATAAATAGTGATAATTATATATGCGTATAACAATAAAGGACTAAATTAGGAAGCTACATTTAGATTAAATTCAATAGAAATAAGTCGGTAAACATTTCTTCAAGTGTCGGACAACATCAGTAGGGGAAAAATAATAATAAATAAATAAGCACATAAACAAAAAAAAATAAAACAAAGGAACTGACTTAAATATGTTGATTGACATTAGGAAGAGTTTTAGCTAGTATAAGGTCCAAATAAAAGCAACAAAAGAAAAAAGGAGTAGCAGGTAAAAAATACAATGACAATAAAGGGGTTTAAGAAGTGCAAGAATTAGTAGGTGTT
>CANXYI010686561.1:0-19286 GCA_948208565.1 Hura crepitans
CCTATAAAGTAATAAATGACAGTAACTGATAAGAAAGTGAAGATTTACAGATAAGTAAATATAAGAAAGTAATAAAGGGATTTAGAGTTATAGGAAAGACTTTTTGTGTGCGAAATGTTGTATAGTGCATTTTGCATGACATGACATAGTATGTTTGGTTTAATCTACCACTGAGTGTTATACTCAGCGTGTCGGTATTCCAATGCGTAGGTAGTCGATAGAGAACAGTTTAGCATTAGACAACATCGACATTGTAGTTGTCAGAGTCTGTTAGTACTTTTTAGATTTCTTTTTGTCTTTTGAATGTAGAGTGCACTCATGTATGTGTAGATATTATGGAATACATGATGTATGTATAACGGTCTTTAAAACTGAGTATATGTATAGTTCTGCGTAAATATATATAACTGTTTCTGCACCTTTATGTGTTGATGGGTCTACGACCCTATAATTGATAGTGGATATATTGTGATGCTGTGATTGACTGTGATTTGGAGGACCAGAGGATCCCGAAGGGGTATAAGGTTGGATGATGATTTAGAAGTGTTTTTCCTTACAGGTTAAAATTAGGTTAGTTAATAGGCCAGCCATTATACTGCTCGGATTTTTAGAAATGTTTGATAGTGCCTGATAGATATTTTAACGGACTAAATATACAGTAATTAGGTAATAACAGATCAGAATGGGCTTAAGGCCAAGTTTGGTCAAACCTAGTCAAAGTTAAATAAAAGTTAAACAAAAGGCCCCTAGGGAAATCCTAAGATGGGTGACCTTAGCGAGAAGTGACACTTCTTGCCCGTTTCAGGTAGAAATGGGTAGGGAGTCTTACATTTAGGACTATGCTTAGGGCATAAAGGTAACCTATCCCATATCGGAATGGAGGGAAGACGGTGACCTTATAAGTAAGGCCTTGGTATCCTTAGTTAATGCACTTTTAGGTGTTAAAGGTTCGGATCCAATCAGAACCCCGAAGTTAAACGTGTTTCGGTGAGAGCAGTACCAAGATGAGTGACTATTTAGGAAGTCCTTGTGTTGCACCCTTTGCCTAAGAGACAAGTTCATGGGGCCTGGTGGGCCAAAGTGGATAATACTAACCAAGCGGGCTCAACAGTTACAATTGTCATAAAAGCCTGACCCTCTCCAATACAGGTATGACAGCCAGGACGTTGTGTCTTAAGGTGGGGAGGACCACACTTAGGACAAATAGGTAACATAGCCTATATCGGAATGGAGAAAAGATGGTGACCTTATTAGTAAGGCCTTGGTATCCCTGGTTGGCAAGCTTTTGGGTGTTAAGGGTTTGGATCCCATCAGAACTCTAAAGTTAAATGTGTTTCGGTGAGAGCAGTTCCAAGATGGGTGACTATTTGGGAAGTCCTCATGTTGCACCCTTTGCTTAAGAGATAAATCTGTGAGCCCTGGTGAGCCAAAACGGATAATACTAATTAGGTGGGCCCGTAAACATATAGACAAGAGTTAAGAAGTTAGTATTGATTACAAGTTTCATAGTATTAAAATACACCATTGAGCAACTTTGCTCAGCACATTGGCTTTTTTGCTAATGCATAGATTATAAATTAAGCTAGGTGAAGTAGTGGATCAAGTCCTAGTAATGATTAGAGTTCACAGGCTAGATGTATAGGTAAGAATAGTCTACCATAAGCATCTTTGCATGTTGAAGTGTTTTTACATAGGTGGTTGTGTAAATGTTATGTAAAACACACGCATATAAATAGTAGTTTTAGATGTATTGTTAATAATAGAAATTATATATAAAAGTTGTATTGAATGATAATTGAACGTTATAAATATTTCCTTAATATGTGTATGTATGAGTTAACGAATATGAATGTTATAAACACATGTGATATATGTCATTGGTGTGTGAATCAGTATATGAATCAAATAGAATAGCCACACTAAGATGACTGGATAAAGGGTAAAAATAATAAGATTTTGTAGTAATCGAATCAGTAATGTAGCATCCTTTACCTGAATCAGTTAATCGATTAGGTATATATGTGTTACACTATTATTGTATTTATTACAAACAATTGTCATAATTTTTTTTCAATGAGACTTTTGGCTTCTTCATAACTGTTATAATTGAATTTTTGGCTTATAAAAGCTCATTTTCTTCCTTTTTTTAAGCATCCTTTTTCCTTTCGTACAATTCCCATTTTGTTTCGCCAAGTACATTTTTCACTTAATGGCTTCCTCAAATAAATAACCTATTGATATTAAATCTTCAAGCACATAGTTGTCTAAATCCTCATCAAGGTCTTCTAAATCCACCCAATCCTTCGAACTTTGACCTAGAGTTCCCATTCCTAAAAAAAACCCAGAACTTTCATTTCTTAATCTTCAACTCCTTATTCTCTTTTACCTTCTTTTGTAATGCTTCATTATAAATCAATGATAGAATCTTTTTCTCAATTTAGGAATTGCTTTGATATCTCAACTAATTTATCATTATCAAGATATCATCTGACATTCTTTTCACAGATGGGAATTTTAATAACTTTATCACACTTGCCGAATCATGTTTTGAATAGGGCCTTTACCTCCCTTTCCATCTCTTTTATGAAATAATTTTAAATTTGTATAACTTTCCTCTAAACCAATTGCACCTAAATGGTTGGGCTATTCTTGCTTATTTTTGGGCTATTTATGCCTATTTTCAAATCCCTCCTTCACTGCCTTCCTTATAAAATTAACAACTCTTTTGTAAATTTGACTACTTGAACCAATCATTCATTATTTGACTTAAATACTTCTTTTAAAGGTTAGAAAGAAAAATTCCTAATTCTTAGGTCCAAAAAGGTTAGGGGATTTTTCTCTTCACCAAACAGAAAGGGTCATTCACATAAAATATGATGCATCACAATATGCTCATATCTACCTTGATAAAGCCACTTTGTTAAGTAATGTGAAAAATTCTCTCTTTTTTGCTGAGCTTGTACTTTTTTAATTATACCCTCTCGAAGGAAAAAATCCTCTTACAACCTCAAGTGAGCCTTTTTTAAAATATTATTTCTTTTTTCAAGTATACTTACATTTCATGATGTCTTTTTTTTTTCATTTCAGGTATTGAAGATATGAAGACCACCAAAATAGAAGAGTTAAGGAAAGTGATTAGAAAGGCAAAAGCTAATATAGGAAACAAAAATATCAAATGAAGCATTCCTCTGAAAAATTCCTTCGGAGGATATCCTAACTAACCCACCTCCCCCTACGACAATTAGTATCGATCCTCTTATTATTAGCCGAGTTACTGCGGATATTGTGGAGATGACTAGTGTTCATGTTCCTAACTACCAACTTTTGCTAGAGAGTTCTCTTATTAAATTCCTTCCTATTTCAGAATGAAGGAAGCTTTAGAGAAATAATTAGGGAATAAGGCTTCTATTAGAGTGCCTTCTATTGAGTAACTTTGTAATTTTACTTAACACTTTATAATGTTCTTTTGAATTCATTTTATTAAGTAACTTTGTGTTTTTTATATTTAGGGTGTTCAACCGGCCACTTTTTTAAAAAACTCTACGGCAAGTATATTCATGCCTTCGAATCAAGTCAAAAAGAAATTAAAGCTAAAAACTAAGAGCTTCAAGTAAAAGCTTAGGAACTGAGCAAATTAATGCAATTGACATCATCCTAGGCCTTTAAAATTTAAAAGCTATAGAGAAAGCAAGTCGATCTAGAGGTCAAAATCAAGATTTATGAAGAGGAGATGTCTATTGTTAAGAAGAAATAAAATGTTAGGGAATATATACATTTATCTAACTTATAAGCTAAATAAAAGGAATTAATCAATGAGATAGAAGAGTAGTGAACTCAATGCAGTTTCACATTTAGTCTGAACTTGAGAAGAGATACCCAAAAATGGATTTCTCTTATATTAAAAACCTGGTGCTTTCTAATAAGGACAAAGGTGGCCTTTTTTATTTTGCTAATTTAAGGGCTCAAGAGACTAACAAGACTTAGCTTTTATTTTGTCTTTTTGAACATATAAATGCATGTAGGATTCTTATTTTAATTTCTTAGCAATATTTGTGTCTCTTAACTCATGCTTATTTTATATGCCAAGTCAAGTTTAATTTATCCCTTTTCTTAATTATAAATGTTATTGGCTGACTTTGTTATCAGTTATTTAAGGAATGTTCATGTATTTGTTACACTTCTCTTTTAACTATGCCACTGCAATTCATTTGGATAACTTTTTTAATTTTTATAAGATTCAATAGATCTTGTGTATACTTTTTATATTAACAAGTTGTAATTCCACTCATGCATTTAGTAGTGGTTTGCACTTTTAACTATTAATAAGCTTATTACCTTAATATGGGTTAAGCCTCAAAATTCTCGTAAGGCACTTTGTGTGATAATTACTTAGGCAACTTTTTGCATGATGCCTTTAGAAATACTCGTTTGAGTTTTCTTACATTTTCCCAATTTTATGACTGCTATGTTAAACTTATCGAGTCTTTGTTTTATTTACTTGGTTTATGCAAAATTAATAAGAATTTGTACTTAATAAATAAAATAACTAAAAATTTACAAAAAAAATAAATTTAATAGTCTTAAGTTATATGGCCTACTAATTAGCAAATGCAATTGGCACTATGTGCCTAAGATAAACCTTTACTTGCAATCTTTAACCCGATCAACCTATAAGTAGAAAGATAAACTAACATTTTACCTTAAATATTTTTTAAGGTTGTCAATGTTCCATGCTCTTGGAACCTTTTTCCCGTCAATAATTTTTAATTTATATATTGTTGGTTTAAGTATTTGTGATACTATGTAGGGTCCTTCCTAATTAGGCATTAGCTTACCTACTCCTGCATTGCCTTGGCTAATTTTTGCCTTTATGAGTACTACATCTCCAACTTTAAACTATTTTGCCTTGACTCCTACATTGTAATATCTAAAGATTTTTTATTTGTAGGCATTGATTTTGATCATGGCCAACTCTTGCCTTTCCTCTATCATATCCAAGTTTAGATTACATTCCTCCACCTTTGTTTCTTTAGTAAACATTTTTACTCTATATGATAAAAGCCCAATTTCAACTGGTATTACTACATATTATCCATATGCTAGGAAAAATAGAGTTTCTTCCATAGCAGTTTAGGCTACTGTCCTATAAGCCCAGATAACACTTGGCAACGCTTCGGCCTAATTTCTTTTAGATTCCCCCAGTTTTTTTTATATACAATTGATCTATTCATCACTTCTACCATTCTAGTAGTTTGGGGAAAAGTTGTTAATGTAAACCTCAGCTGGATTCTAAGGTTGTGGCAAAATTCTCAGAATATGGCCGAATTGACCTATTTGCCGTTTTTTGTAATGATTATCTTAGGCAATTCGAACCTATAAATAATTTATTTTCGAGGAAAATCTCTAAATTTTCCAACAATTATTATTAAGACCAATTCTATTTCCACCCATTTTGTAAAATTCTCAATTACCATTATCAGGAACCTCCTCTGCCCTTTTGCTACTGGGAATGGTCTTAAAATATCCATCCCCTATTATTCAAATGGCCAGCTTATACCTATAGGCTGTTAAAGTGTTGATGGTTTTCTCAAGAGCTTTTTATGAATTTTTGCATTATAGGTATCTTTGAATTATATCTTATGCATTTTTATGCATCGTGGGCCAATAATAGTTGAATATTAATATTTTCCTTAAACAGATCGAGCACCTACATAGACTCTACAAAATGCCTTCATATATTTCTTGTATTACGTAATTGCATTCTTCTGCCGTTATACACTTGAGTTATAGGTGCATTATAGTCTTTTATATAATTGCCTATCTATAATTGAGTATTACAGTGCCTTTTAAATAATCCTCCGTGCCTCATTCTCTTTTTTTGGTAATTATCCATTTTCTAGGTATTGCTTGATTCTTTTCATCTAGGTATATTACCCTGATGTTTGGAATACCTCTACTTTCTCTATTATAAGGTTGTTGGTTTCTTTGAACATTAGCCTTTTGTGAGTGCAGGGGATTTGATCATCTTTAGTTTGCCCAATTCATCTACGTTTATGTTTTTGTCCTATAGGATTTGTTGAATCTTCCATAATGTGCCAATCTAACTTAATTTAGCTAGAAGTTCCTTGGCTTTTGCCAAAAATTATGCCATAATTTGCTTCTTAGCTTCAAAATTCTCGTTTACTTAATTGATCACTAACTGTGAGTCACTCTTAATTATGAGTTCTTTCAAGTGAATTTCTTTGGCTAACTTTAAACTAAGGATGAATTCTTTATGTTATGCTGCATTGTTGGATACTTTAAAAGACATCTTTATGGCATATCCAATTTTGATGCTATACAGCCCTTTGAACATGACTACTGCTCCAGCCTTTTGCTCTATTACCGCATTATCTGTATATAATTCCCATTTAGCCATTTTTTTGCTGCTTTTAGGATCTACTCGTTTCTTATAAATTCAGTGATGAAGTCTATGAGGATTTAGGCCTTTATAGTGGTTATAGGTTCAAATTGCATATTGTAACATTGAAGTTTTATCACCTATTATGCTATTTTTCCTTTTAAGTTAGGTTTTTGCAAGATTTTCCTTAAAGGTAATCCATTCGGACTATTATTACATGTATCTCAAAATAGTGCCTTAGCTTACTCAAACTAATCATTAATGTTTGCAACAATCATGCAATTTTGCTAGATTAGGTCTCATTTCCTTACAAGAGTTGACTTGTATAGTACACTAGCTTCTATTGCTTTGACTCTTCTATGATGAGTATTGATGCAATTGTTTCATCTGACATGGATAGATAAGTATAATTTTTCTCTTTGAACTAGTCAACTCAGGAGAAAGGGAATGTTTTTAGTTCCTTGAATACTCTCTAGCATTCCACATCCTATTCAAAGTTTTCTGCTTTTCTTATAGTTTTATAAAATGGGAGACATCTTTTAGCTGAGCATAAAATGAATCTTCCTAAGGCTATTATTCTTCCATTTAGTTTTTGAACTTCATTGATGCTTCTTGGTGGATACATATCTAAAATAGCCTACACTTTGTTAGGGTTTACTTTAATTCCTCTCTCGCTAACCATGAATCCTAAGGGCTTCCTGACTTAACTCCGAATGCACATTTTTTTGGATTCAATTTCATGTTGTAATTATTTAGAATCTACATGACTTTTTGTAGATCAGTGGCATAGTTTGCTTCATAGGAGCTTTTAACGATTATATCATCTACATATAATTCCACCATTCAGTAGATCTCTTTTTTAAACATCATATTAACCAACCTTTGATAGGTTACTCCAGCATTTTTCAGACTAAAGGGTATAACTTTCTAGCAAAAAAGCCCTTCGCCTGTTACAAAACTTGTTTTTTCTGGTCAGATTCCAACATGGCTATTTAGTGATATCTTAAGAAGGCATCCATGAAACTATAAACTTCATGACCTGCCCTAGAATTTACCAGCTGATCTATGTTAGGTAGAGAGTAACTGTCCTTTAGGCATGCCTTACTAAGGTCTGTGGAATTAACACACATTTTTAACCTTCCATTCCTTTTCTTGACTAAAATTACACTCGCTACCCATTCTGCGAGTTGAACTTCCCTGATTGCTTTAGTTTTTAATAGTCTATTGACTTTGTCTTTAATTATTACTCTTTGTTCAGGTATATGCTTTCTCTTCTTTTGTTGTATTGGTTTTGAATTAGGGTTAACATTTAATTTATGTACTATATGCTTTAGGTCTATTCTGGTGATATCATTTAGCTCTCACACAAATGTACCTATATTATCTTTTAGCATTTTAGTAATGCTTCCTTTAGTGCTTGCTTGTATTTCTCCTCTAAGTGATATCTCTTTGCCTTTTGTTAACTCTATTTTTATCTATTGGTACTAATTTTTTAGAGCATTCTTCTCTTTCTTCAGTTGAATTTACAACATTAGTGAATGTTGCTTCTTTTACTGTTGCCACATACAATTTCCTAGCTACTTATTGGCCTCATACACTATTATTTCCATTTTTATCAATTGGTATCTTCATGACTAAGTACCGTATACAAGTTACTACTCTTGTGTTGTACGATATTAGCCTTTTAAAAATTGCATTATTGCAAATGGCATGTCTATAACCATAAGTGAACATTTATACATTTTAGTAATGTCTTGACCTCCTAGCCCTTCATATATATTGATAGAGCCTTGGATAGGAACAGTTGAGCTACCTATGCCAATGAAGGATGTTAACAGGAGTAAGGTCCTCTACAGGTAGCCTCATATTCTTATATGCCTTTAGTTTTAGCTTAATGCGCTTCCATTATCCACTAGTATTCTTTTGACCAGAAAATTTGCTATGTATACTTGTATAACTAGAGCAACTTCATGAGGAACTTTAATATCCTTTACATCCTTTGTAGATATAGAGAATGGACTTATTGGCTCTGATTCCTATGTTATATATGCCCCAAACTTGATCTATTTCTTTTGTTATTGGTATCTTTATACAAGACCCCACTAGAAATTACATGTATTACTCATGTTCTTGCCTGATCCGGCGATTTTTCCCTTTTTGGTTTATCATCTTCATCCTTGTGGCTGCGTTTTTTTTTGTAGGGCTACTTTTTTCTTTGTATGTTAGTCTCACATCAGCACTATCTCTTTTTATGAATCTTTTGAATGACCCTCTTCGGATTAGCCTTTTGATCTCCTCATTGAGATATTGACATTTATATGTTTCATGGCCCATATCTCTATGAAAATCACAAAACTTATTTTTATCTCTCATTCCGTATGACTTGTCACTTAACTTGTTAGGCCACTTTACTATTCCATGATTCTATTTTACCTATATTAACACTTTTGCTGCCGAGGTGTTTAGTGGAGTGAGCTAGAATCTTTCCCTATTCCTATGCTTATCGTCGTCCCTTCATTTAAGGAACCTTTTCTTAGTAGGAATTTTTCTATCAAGGCTAGTTTCCCTAATAATTTTGCTTCCTTCTTTTTTTTTTCTTTATGTGAAGCTTTGGTAAATACCTTCCATCAGCCCTACTTGCATCATTTAGGGCTATGAATTGTCTTATTCTGTCCATTAGTTCCCCGAATTAGTAGGCCGATTGGTAACCAAAAAATTATAAGCCGTGTATTTTTAACATTATTTATCATGGTTACAATGGCTAGATCAAGATTTAAATGCTTTATATCTAATGCAACATCATTGAATCTTTCTATGAAGTACTTAATGCTCTTATCGTCTTTTTGTACAACTCCTTGCAAGTATGTCATAGTCTTTTTGCTCCTAAGTTGTATGATAAATCTTCTTTTAAACTTCTTAGATAATTGCTTGAAAGACACTATGGATTTTAATGGTAAATCATGAAACAATTTAATGCATCTCCAATCAATGTCCCTAGGAAGGCTATGTATATGATTGCATCATTGAAAGTTTGCATATTAACGAGAGTTAGGTATTTCGATAAATGATTCCTTGGGTTGGGCTTTCCTTTGTATTTTTCTATTCAAATTTCTCTCCAGTGCTCGGGGAATTTGACTTCCCTGATTTCTTGATAAAATGGTGAATCTATGTTTTCTCCGATTTTTGGCTTTTTATTATTGCCTACTTTATACTTTTTAACAAATTTTTTGAAATATTTGTCAAGTTTATACTCCTCTTTTTGACAATTCTTTTTGAAATATTTGTCAATTTTATGCTCCTCTTCTTCCTTTCTTCTTTTAGACTCCTTTTTTGAAGACTTCTTTTCTTTGCTACGCCCTTTCCTAGATTCTCAAGTTTTTGCATTCTCGCTAATAGAAGAGCTCAACGAGCTATTCAATTGGCTTTTTGCATGATATCTACTTCTACCTCTCAACTCTTCAATGGTCGAGGTTTCAGTATCACTAGAAGAGGAACTTTTGGCACCAACCTTTCTTGTTGGATGCGCTTGAAGATCTAGAAGAGTGTTTCCTCTTCTTATTGCTTTTCTTAGACTCAAACGTGACATTAGATACTAATTTTTGAAATTGCTCTAAGAATTTCGTGCACATGCGCTCATGAAACCTATTAAGGGCATTGTCCAATTCTTGGTAATCGAAATTGTAGTTTAAGGCAGGTTATTTCATTGAGACAACTAGTTGTCCTCTTTTTCGCTGAAGACAGGTAGTTTTGACTTATTAGGTGTTCGGTCCATGCTCTCTCTTAATTGATTTGCTTATTGTTGACTCATGGCTCTCAACGAAAACATCAATTGATAATTAATGAATTATCATAAGTTCTTGATGATGGTGTTCGTTCGGGCTACCGGATATCGATCAAGGGAAGTAGTTGCGAATGCCCTACAAAATGGATGAGAACTAGCCCCAATTCCCTCAGGCTTAGCACTCCGCTGCTTAAGTTAGTTGGATGATCGTCAAGAGTAGGGACTCATAACACTAAGTTTACATTGCAGGATATTACCCTTTATATAGATTTTTTGCACTTACTATCATGGCAAGTGGTACAATCTTAGTATAACTTTTTTTTTTTTATTCATTGAGGATATTAATCTCTTCATTTATTTATTCTAATTTTTATCTAAATAAAAATCCTATGATATGTAGTTTCAATTTTTTTTTTCATTATTAAAGAGATTTATGAATAAAATTAGGGTTAGTGACCATGAATCATGACCATCCTACCATCCGGGAAACGAGCTTTGAAAATAGAAAGAGGTAAATGACTCGCGCATTGGTCTTGAATACAAGTAAAGGTTGATTTTATTTTTTTCGCGTTATAATTTTCCTTACAAATAAATAAAGATAAGGTTGTCTATGAAAATCATACGTCATACTTTGATAGAGTATAATGTTAAAATTTCATATGCAACTATCGAGAATATGCTTGTGAATATGACAATTTTCCTACATATGGCATGGTGAACCTCCACAAATCAACACGTTGCTTGTATTTACTGGCCAAAATAATTCTAGTATTAGTCAACCAACTGACACATATTTTTCCTTAATTTTTATGTTTGAATGTCCAATCAAATCATTTGATAATTAATTTATTTATACATTTATTTCTTCCAAAATTTTTAATAGTTTTTATTTACTTCCAAAAGTAGAATCCTTCATGCTCTTTACACGTTGCAATGGAATGGTCCAATACTCGTAGTCAATTAAGGAAACTAAAGGTGAAATTGAAAATTCAAGTAATTTACTAAGAATCTCCATTTTTAATATTTGTTGCTTTTAGTTTATTAATTACCAAAGGTCAGCCTCATGGTATTTACTACATTTTATTAATTTCTGCTGCTTAATTAAATTTTGAATGTCAAATACTTAATTCATATTTATCTTCAAGGAGAAATAAATTCATTACTTGATGCATTATGAAATTTATTATTAAATTTCTATTTTTTAAAAATATAAATTTAATAATAAATATTATAATCTATTAATATTTTTTAAAAATATAAATTTAATAATAAGTATTATAATAAATTAAACGTAACATCATATGTGATCACATCTCATAAATTTTTAAGAAATAAAATCAAAATGAAAAGAAAAAGACAAAAATGCCTCTTTTAGTACCTAAACCTTATAAAAATGTGCAATTAATCCATCAAATGAAAATTTATTCATTTGGGTACTCTAACACACAATGGCATCATCATTTTAATTTTGACAATTCAAATAAATTTGTATAGAATTAAAATGAAAATGAAGGACAAAATGAAAGATAGGAATTTCTAGATAAAATAAATAATATGAATTCACATCCGCGTGGAAATTTATATTCGCCATTTTTAATAGAAAAAAAAATTTCGTGTAGCCCACTCTTTGAATATATAACAAGAAATTTATTTGCATTTATCAATAAATCTAGAAAAATATACATGACATAATGAAGGTTAGACTGGTGTTGTGAGATTTGAACTCCTATGCTAATTAAACAATTTTTAATTAATAGAAATTGACCTGATTAGAGAAAAATATCCAAGAAGAAGATTTGCAAAGGCAATCACCATTTTCTTATAATTGATTGTTCTCTTTGGCTTAAATACAAGTCTACATTCCAGTAGGAAATAATTATATTTAAGCCAAGAAATGCCCCTAAGGATCATATTGCTTGAACTAATAAGTCAAGCAAATTCCACATATGTTTTTTTGGATAATTACAAATAAGGTTCTATATTTTATTTGTATTTTAAATCTACAATAAATGGCATACAAATAGAAAATAAATAGCCAAAACTAGGAGAAATAAGAAATTATATTACACAGCAAGGGCGATATAGTTTTATTTTTCTCTAATTATTTTGAGTTTTTTCTGATTTACATGACATTATTGTATATTCAGAATATATAAGCGTATTATATTGTTAGAATTTGATTAAAAAAATGTGACATAGTCCCTTTTTTTTATAATGAAAGTTAAACATTAATAACTAATTTACAAGATTTTAAAGTTGAGTATTAAGTTGTAAAGTAAATAAAAAGTTGATTTTTTTTTTTGACAAAGGAAAGCAAGGTAGAAGTAGGAATTCAATTAAGATGCCTCCTAATGCATAAAAACCAACTTTTATTGTTAAATCGCAAACAACTCCATTTTTACTTACAAGAAGGATAGAAGATCCATTATAATCAAATTTGGACACAATGAATCCATTTCTAACACCAATAACTTCAAATTTATTATTAATAGATAATATTTTAATTTTCAAATTCTTAATGGGATTGATTTTATAATCTCGAATTTAAATTTATTAAAAAAGTTTAATTATAAGTAATATTGCTATCTTTAATTATTATTTTTGGTATGAAAAAAATGATTCATGTAATTAAAAATTGATTTGGGTGTGATTTAGACACGTGAATATGATGGCTAAAAATTAGACTATAAGGGGGTCCTATACACGAGGAAAAATGTAACAGAAAGAGAGGGAAATGGACCATGAAATAACTGCTTTGTTGGTTTAGGTGGCCAACTCCTCGCCATGGAATCAAAATCTCACCGTCACTGTACCCGCCAGAATTCAAAATCCCTATTTATTTATGTATTTATAAAGATAATAATTGCATAATAATAAAAAAAAATCAAGAAATCATTTAATTATCAATTACATAGTCATCCCTTGTTGGCCTCGTAGCCAATTAAGGCCAAAGTGACAATAACTTAACTTTTAAAAACATCTTTGCTTTTGTCCATTTCTTGTGTAAACACTAAACAGACAAATAGGGAGAGAGAGAGGAGAGATTTCAAGATTTGATTTGTTGTTGAAGAAGCAGTTGCTGCTCCATCTCTCAGCTTTGCTTCTTTAATAAACAAAAACCAGAGGGAAGTTAGGCCAACGGTAGCTTTGCTATCTGGCTTCTCTCCAAATTGCTTGTTCCCTTGCAATCAAAGTAAAGCTTTTTTTGGCTTTTTCAGTTGATTATTGGTCACCATCTGAAACCCAACCTTCACCTTCCTGTCATATTCTTCCTACTTCCCCCATCTGCTTCTCTTTATTTGTTGTTCACAAACTTTTCGCACACACTTCAGTTCTTTCTGTTTGGTGCTTATTCAAGTTCTTGCTTAAATACCCACTTCAGTTTTTCAAGTTTTGTTTGTATCCTTTGGGGATCTCTGTTTCAGTTCTTCTGTCGAGTCAAAGTTTTGAGGATAAATTTCGTATCTTTTTGGGTTTTGAAGCCTATTTCTGTATACCCTCTTCAGTTTTTGACTCCTATGAGTCCTTGATTTGTGGGTTTTGAGAGATTTTTATGTAGGTGTTGATTTCATCTGAAGAGCTACTTCAAAGAAACAGAGTGTGATTTTTGCACGAAGGTTGAGGGTAAAAAAGGCACTAGCATTTGGTCCCCACAGTTCAGCCCAACTGGTATTTGCGTTTATGCCTCACCGAATTCTGATTACCATCAAAAGCTTTGAATTAGAATACAATATCTGTGATTTCGAAATACAATATATGCGATTAGCATATTAATCACACCGTGTTCATGCCGGTGTTACCTTTCTTGTTAGCTTCCTATACCACTGGTATAAAATCATGCTATTTCTTCATAACTAAATCTCTTACATATTCGCCAAGTCAGTATTATCTCCATATTTGAGTAATTTGGAGCTCAATCCCAGAAAAGTTATACCTGTCTAAGTTCTAAAATGAATACCCGGTACTTCTCTCCACCAGATTCTTTATGCAGTTCTGGTACTCTGGTTTCATTTTCATCAAATTCTGCCATAGGAGAGGATCATGGAGCAGTAAGCATCAGAAATAGGCCTGCTCGTACTCCGCCTGCTACTTTCTTGATCAGAATGGCAATGAGGATATCTAGAGCAAGGTGGTTCACCTTCTTGAGGAGAGTATTTCATTACCAGAATGGTTCCAGATCCAATCTAGGGTCTAATCCTTTCAATTCTAGTGCTTGGATGATGCTGGAATTTACAGCTTTGCTTATTCAAATAAGTATGACCACATTAACGTTGGCTATTTCTAAGAGGGAAAAACCAGTTTGGCCTATGAGAATATGGATTGTTGGGTATGATATTGGCTGTCTGCTTAGCCTGCTGCTACTCTATGGGCGTTACCGCCAAGTTCATGCTCAAGGAGACAGCTTTGGCTTTCCTGATTTGGAACAGCAGAGGGGCAGCGAGGACTCCAGGTATCATATACTTCAACCCCTTTGGTTCACTTTATTTAACTCGATGAACCGAAAATTATAGGCTAGACCCATGCCCATGATATTATTCGCAGACCAAGTTCACTAACTGTGTCTAGGCAAGTAATTCCAATCTTTCATGATTAGTGAAATTGTTGCATGTCACTCTCACTATTTGATCATTTAGCAAACCTTGATGCTGCTAAATAAATGACTGAAGTTCAAAGCTTTGAAATATTTGGAAAAAACAAGAAAATCTACCACTCATGTGTACTAACACTTTAAAATGCTTGATAAATTTTCAGTCAACAACAGAATGAAAAGAACTGATGGATTTATATGTTCTTTGATTATATTCATCACAGGTGCCATCACTTGATGAACAAATGCCGGACTTCATTGGAGCTATTCTTTGCAATATGGTTTGTGATGGGTAATGTCTGGGTGTTCGATTCTCGATTTGGATCTTTCCGCCGAGCTCCAAAACTGCATGTCCTCTGCATCTCTCTGCTTGCTTGGGATGCTTTATGTTATTCGTTTCCTTTCCTATTATTTCTGCTGCTATGTTGTTGTGTGCCACTCATTAGCAGCGTCCTTGGCTACAATATGCAAGTAGGATCTGCTGAAAGAGGGGCATCTGATTACCAAATCTCGAGTCTTCCAAGCTGGAAATATAAAGCTGTTGACGCCGATTCAGATGTTGTCAATGATGTTGATATAGATTCAACCCTCTCCAGTGAAGATCCAGTAAGTCCTTTTTTTCATTAATACTATACCACTTTTTATTGGATTCAATATCAAAATCTCTCAATCTTGATGATTAGTGTACAATTAAGAAGTACCTAAATCTCATTCTTACATTATTGAAAAATACCATTCAACAGGAATGCTGTATTTGCCTGGCCAAATATAAAGACAAGGAAGAAGTGAGGCAATTGCCATGTTCCCATATGTTTCACCTCAAGTGTGTGGATCAATGGCTAAAGATTATATCTTGTTGCCCTCTTTGCAAACAGGAATTGGAAAGATAGAAAGCAAAGCTTTTTTTCAGCAGGCTTTTTCTTCTTTTTTCCCCCTATACTTTCAAGTGTGATTTTTATGTTTGTTTTTTTTTGGAGAAATCAATAATTTACATGGTTACTTGAGTGAGGAATTTGCTTGTACAGTGGAGCTCACCAGTAACCATGACCACAATACAATGCTGAGAGTACAAATCTATACAATATTACAGGAAATGGAGGAGCATTTGCTTCCTCAAGGAAATTCTGATTATGATTTTTCACTGTTATAGATAAATCTAAATACGTGTAAATAATGCATAAAAATTCAGCATATAAAGAATTACCTTCTTGCTATAGAAGTTGTTGCTTCTTATTATAAGATGATTGATTGCTTAGAGAGGTATGATTTATGACACAGGAATTTTTTTAAATATGCAAAAGATATCAATCTATTAATTTAGAAAAACAACAGTAACATATATTTTGTAAAAAAAAAAAAAAGAAAAGAAAAGAATATTGCATGCAAACATAGACCTAACTGGTTGATAATTGTTTGGGGCACTTGAATTAGCACAGAGACAAATAAACTCTGCCTATATGAGAACTTTTTTTTAACAGGGGATGGGATTTCGATTCTGAGACTTTCCAACATATAATGACGAGTTCTACTGCTGAGATATTCTCTAAAGAATTGGCCTATATAAAAAATCATGCGCTCATTGCAGAAGTAACAATGATTCAAGTAAAGAGTTCAGTTCTGTCTGCTATTGATGAATTCCTCCTGTAAGTTGGGCAAACTTAACAAATTACTTAGATGTTTTGTCAGAAGTAAATTCCTTACATGTTTCATGAGAGTAATGATAAGTTCATTAGTGGAAGACAAAACAAGAGTATTAGACGGTTTTATCCATTCTTAACACATGAAAGATAAGAAGATAAGTATAAAAAGAGCCGTTCATGCATATGATTAGGTCTAAAAAGCGTTAAAAGAGAAGGAAATGATTCGTATGCTGTATGTTACGATATTAACAGTTAAATCAACGATCAAATCTTAAAAGTATAGATTTAGTTCAAATGCCATAATATATCGTATTCAAATTAATACTCAAAAGAGAGTTAGTATAATTTTTTTTTTTAAAAAAAGAAATGTCTTCTATTTTATTTTTATTAAAGGAAAATACTTGCCTTTATAACAAGTCTTTCCTTTACTAAATCACGACAATTCAACTTTGCCACTTTATATTTGTGTGTTTTCTGAAACAAATGGAATTATGAATAATTGTACATTAAATATGGCAAAATGTTTGCTCATTGAGGTAGCTCCCAAATTCAGCCTTTTAATTAAAACAGCAAATTTCAAGTCTTATCGAAATTGACTAAACAAATTGTAACTTTTTCTTTTATGCATAAATTTAATGAAAATATGTCAATATTCAATTTAAGATTTTGTTTCTCAAGTAATAAATCAATGATTAAATGATATATGTGAATTAAAAATTATTTCCCTTGCATAATATTTGATCATTAAAATGATCATGAAATATATTGTAATTTAGTTGTAATTCTATTACTTCAAAATGGTAAATTTTTATGTTCAAATTCAACAATAATAACATAGCGATTTTATCCTTACATATAATAGGAAAATTCTTGTATATTTAATGCATGAAATCATTCATGCATTAAATTAATAACATTTTGACATATAAAAAAAAAAGGAAATTGTAATTATATGTCACATTTATATAATAATTACTTTAACTTCTTTCTCCTATGTGTCAATATATCCCTATGTTGGAGTAAGCTTATTATGCTTTTCATTTTTATATATTTCTTACTTTTTCACTATCATATAATATTTTTTTTTAAATTAACGGTCAAAAGATGGAGAGTATATATATATAGAGAGAGAGACACACACATAAAAAAGAGAAGCACAATAGCAAAATCCTTGATTTGATAAATGATATAATGCAAATTTATATTGAATATAATTCTTATCTATTTTTTATTTTAGTTAAAATTTATATTACTTTTAGTTTATTTCTTGTTTTGTTTTTAGAATTCTTTAAGCTAGTAGTTTTTCTTTGATTTTTATGCGAAATGAGATAATTTAATGTGAAGAGTGAGCTACAAAGCTTAATTGGATTGGTTGAAGAAAGAATTACAAGATTTTGGTAAAAATTGGAGGTCACAGTCGAGATCCAGTAACGGTGCAATGCTCGTGACCCTCTAAAAAATCCAAAAATAGTGGAAAATCTTAGTATCTAGCTACTGTTGAAATTTAAGGGTCACAACCGTGACTCATTGAGGGTGTCAGGCCCATAACCCCTAAAGAACTCTAGAGACTAGCATTTCAAGTTCACTTCAACTGCTATTCAATTTAAGAGGTCATGCCCATGACCCATAAGGTGTCACGCCTATGACCCCGTGAAGATATACAACCCAAAGACATGATTTCATTATAAAAGCAAGGGTTTTACACATAAGAAGGTATCTTAAAGCAGCAAGGAGTCAGATTGTCACCAAAAACTCAAGGAAGAATGTGTTTTAAGTGTTTTAAGCACGGATTTATCATTCATCTTAAAGATTTAGGCTTTAGAGTGGGAGTTCGTCAATTATTTAGGCATTTCTTCTACCTAGGGTTTAGGTTTCTTCAAAGTTATAAGAATGATTCTAAACTCTTCTTCTAATTTTTTTATTTTGTTTTGATTGAGTAATTTCATTTTTTTATTAGGAGAAACTTGAATCCCTAAATTAATTATGGATTATTAGTTAAATTTATAGTAATTAATTCAATTTCATTCTTTTATTGTGTGTTTATTGCTTGAATAAGGCTTAATTGATTTTATTGCTTCATTGTTATTGAAATAATCAATTGAGTACATGATTTTGGTTGAGATTTATTCTTGATTGTTCGAGTAGATGAATGGCTAGGTTGATTTGCATATTATCAAAATGATTATGTAATGAACCTAGGAATTTGAATTATTTCTAAAAGCTAAGATCTAAAAACCCTAACGTGTAACTATTAAAATGACATCCATTTCCTTCGTAATGTGAATTTACCTACATTATCATTTCAAAATGAACAAATCAAATCAAATAAAACAAATTGAATATAGTAAGTTAAACACGGTTCGATTTGATCTTCAGTTGCAATTCGACTTTGCTCACTTTTTAATCATAGGTGAAAGGGATCAATTTCAATATATAGAGAAAGTGATATATTTTTTTATGTATTTTTATTTTCAAATGTAACGACGTGAAAATCTCGACTCTCATGAATAGTACTTTTCGAGACCGGAGTAGCACTAAATGTACCGATGAGTAGTATAAATATTAAGAGAATTTTGGGTAAAGTTTGAAGCCAATCCGAAGTCGTTTGGATGGTTAAAAATGCAAGTTAAGATTTTACGGCAGTATCCTGTGAATAGAGCTGCAGGCAAAGCTGAACCGTAAATAAAATAAAAAGTTGCTCAAAATAATCTGAAAATGTCGCAATCTGATAGTCAAATATTCCAAGCAATCCAATGGTTTTGGAATCGAAATTTTCTGAGATCGGGAAGTAATTTTTCTGAATTTTTAGGGCAGAAAATAAATTAATTTTTTGGGTTGTTGTCGGAATTTAGACACAAGATTTTGAGACAAATTAGA
>CANXYI010686661.1:0-14038 GCA_948208565.1 Hura crepitans
TCTATTTGGACTATGAATCCTAATCTTATTAGGATTCTACTTCCTTTAGATGGGAAACTCTTAAACTTAAACCTATAAATACCTTTCTTGTATATAAGGAAAGGGAGAAAGCTAAAAATCAAATTGATAACAACAAATAAACCTATCCATGAGTCTAGGAGAGGACTCCAAAGAGGATTTGTTCTACTAGTCTAATTAGCCTCACTTTAAAATAATTCTTTCTAGACTCTAATATCATTATGCTATTACTTGAAGAGTTTATTTATAAAGTAATATATGAGTTCTCTTTTGAATATATTATTTCATGAACCTAAGATCTCTAAAGATTAATCACAAGTGAGGTGATTCTATGAAATCCCCATGTTGATCACAAGAATAAGTAATGATTATAAACTACTTCATAGTGTATAATTAATTGGCATAACTTCACATTCATTCCATTGTTGTTGTCTTAATTGCGTGGACTTGAGTGTAAACATAACAAGGTCTGCACGGATTTACTTTCTTGACATGTATATAATATGATGACCGCATAGACTTATGTTCAGTAATAATGTCTTAAGTGTCTTATATATCATGCTTTAAAGTGTCTCATATTAATGTTAGTATTTTTTCTATAATGTTAGCATGTTGTGTAAATTATCTTATCCTCTAAAATATATGTTGTTAATATGTCAAAATTATTATATAGTCTACACAGACTCCCTCTTACAAGGAATATAGTCCGTACAAATAATTTTGTTTCATTTTGTATATTTTATCTTTAAGTCCATACAAAATATCTCTTACAAGGAATATAGTCCACATGGATATTTACTTTGAATTTCAGTTTCACTTGTATTTATATTTCTTGTTTTCTTTATGAGTTTATGTGAATCCTTTATCTGATATTGTTAAACCTCTTCCTTTGAGTTATATGCAAGTAACCTTTCACGCTGGAGTTAAGGTCTGGACAGACATCATATCCCTTATAAGTAGTGGTCTACATGGATATATACTAAAGCCTCATATAGTTTGCATAGACTTAATGCCATATAGATGATACCAATTCAGTACTTTGGACTATTTTCTTTTGATTTTGTACTATTTCTATTTCATTGCTTCTTTTAAGTTGTAATAGCTAGTTAATAACTTGTTTTACATGCCAAATGCCAAACTTTCACATAAAATGGTTTTCTAAACTAATTAATCGGTGTTTTTCTAAACAAAATGGTTTTAAGTTTTCTTTAATCATAAGTCACATTAAAAATGTATTTTAATAAAGGCTAATCTCTTAGAGATGGGAGTTGAGAAATTACCACCAATTCCTATGGAATTATGGGTAATTATTAGGTCATACAATAATTAATGAATAACCCACTTTCTAAATGTACAATATACCTTGTTGTATGCTTTAAATACCATAATTACATGACAAAGTGATATGGATGCTTAAACATAATGCATGCTTGCTTGATAAGGGACTGATAAATGTTACAATATAAAATGGAAGGAATATTATTTTTGGCATAAATAAGATCCAAATTCCAAACCTTTCTAGTATATAAGATTAGAGGTCCTAATGTAGAGGCCAAGTGGTGACTCCACTAACCACTCTCATCCTCGATAAAAATATCACATTCTCTATAGTGGCGACTCCACTAGGGACTGAGAATCTCAATTTGAAAGTGCCTAAATAATATGTTGTCTAAATATTCTAATTTTTATTAGTCTTATTGCATTACACTCTTTTATAATGCATCCACATTACCCTGGATGGTGTTATGAACCATAACTTTATTTTTCATTCAAGAATGGAAAAGTGTTGGCATAGCCATCATTCACAAGCCTCATACCTTTAAGTATATGAAAAGGTGAACTAATCAATCGCTATTATCCTTGATTGGAAAGACTCATTAGGAGGGACCTCTACTTGTGGGAGCCAATAAGCCTTTTTTACTAAACCATAAACCCATATAGTTAAGCTTAGCAACTTCCCCTAGGATTGAATGACCCTAAGAAATTATGAATGTTATGTGGGCCTATTATGTTTAACCTCATTTAGAGTGGGGGCAAGCCCATTGTGCCTTTTATCTGGTATAAGTCTAACCTAATTTCACTTTGAATAAGATTTAAATATCATAGGCTATCATATTCATATATGCTTTAAATACGAGAGGTCATCAAGCCTAATAAGCCTATAAGTAAGCCTATACGTCCCTCGATGATGCTTAGGCAATCCTACCAAGGAAAGAAATGACTTAACCATGTGTGTATGCAGAATAAGGTTAAAAGGTTTTCTTGCATGTGTTTGTCCTTATTGCACCATGAGCATGCATTACATGTCATGCATCATTAATATCTTACATTGTTAATATTTTACATACATCATATGTAACCCCTTATTTTGATAGTCACCATTAATCCTTCATTCACTACTCAGAGGAAACGAATAGGCAAGCATCTCAATCGAGTTAGTAAAGCATTACTAGTACAACCTAAGCAAGGAACCATGTTAGCTTATGAGTATGTAACCAAAGCCCAATTCATAGAGGCAATGAATGAAATAGAGAAAAGAATGATGGTAGTTGTAACCAACTCCTTATCTTAGGTTTATAGCCAGAAAGAAGTATGTCAATCTTTAGCCACTCACAAAGGAAAAGAAATAGTAGATGGGAGAGATGACCAATCATCTGATGATGAAATTCCACTTATTACCACAAGGTTCCCCCTTTTAAGGTAGTTGAGGATGACCAGCTAAAGAAGATCAATGAGAAGATAAAAGCCATGACTAGGCGAGTCACTAGGGGCAAAGACATTAACCTTGACAATATCAACTTAAGGCCTGATTGAGCAATGCCTCATAGATTCAAAAAGCTTAACTTGAGCAAGTTCGATGGCACAACTGACCCCCGCACTCATTTGAAGCAATATGCCATTGCTATGAGAGGTACTCACCTCTCTAAAAAATAGATTGTAAGCCTATTTAGCATGTATCTCATTAGCCAAGCTTTCAATTGGTACCATTACCAAGAAAAAAGGGTTAAAAAGGATTGGAATGAATTAGCATGGGCATTCAATAAGCAATATTCTAATAATGCCAGTATAAAAATTACCTTAAAGGATCTGGAGTTAGTGAAACAAAGAGCAAATGAGAGTTTCTTTGATTACCTACAAAAACGGAGAGACAAAATCTTAAAGATGAGGAATAAGGCTGAGGACATTGATCAAATCAAGATGTTCATTAGGAATGCAAATAATTACATGAATAGTAGGCTAACTACTAAAGGTATCACAACCTGGGAATAGTTGAAAGACATTGCCATTGACTTAGAAGCCGATTATCAAAATAAAGGGTTTAAAAGGATAAATAATCCCACTTTCACAAGTAGTAATACTAGGGGTGCAAACAAAATAACTGATGTGCATGCTGTCCAAGGTAAAAGGTATGCCAACTTGGGTAAGTTTTTGTCATGGTGTTTGAGAAAACTCACCAAGGAGGGTAAGTTGCAATCGTTTCCACCTCAACCATCTAACAGACTATTACCACCTAACCATAGGCACGACTAGTATTGTACTTATCACCAAGAACTGGGCACCTTACTGACAATTGCAAACTCTTTAGAAAAGCCATCCAAAACCTCATAGATACTAAACAAATACCTGATCTAGAAGCCACCTCAAATCCCTTACCAAAACACCAATCATCTTGCCTTCTCAAATCTGGACTACCCGAATAATACGTGGTTAAAGAAATATATGGATCCAACCAAAAGATCTATAAGGGGGTGAGAGAGAGTGAATCCATTATGTTAACTAGCTTCTGGGAAAGTGAGAGTGATAGTGAGCTTGGGGAGAGCAAAAACTTCTGGGATAAATCTTCTGATGAAGATTTTGAATAGGGAAAGAGAGAGCCACTTAAGGTTGAGAGAGAAGCAGTAGAGAGAGTTGACAAGAATGGTCAGATCTTACCCGAAAAAGAACCTAAAACCAAAGAAGTTAAGCATGATAGAGTATTAAAGCAACTAAAAAAGACCCAAGCTAATATTAACATTTGAGACTTACTGATGTCATCAAAAGACCATAGGCAAAAAGTAGTTGAAGCCTTAAGTTAAGTTGTTATGTCTACCACTATCACCCTAAGTGAGCTAGTACAAGTGATGAAAATAGGTAAGACAGGCCTAATTACTTTCTCTGATGCTGACTTACCTCTAAAAAGAAGAGAACATAATCAGCCCCTCTTCATAAAGGTCGAAATAAATGGGAAAAAGGTGGGATGTGCCATTGTGGATGATGGTTCATCACTGTACATTTGCCTGGCCAAAATCTTGTCTGGTCTGGGAATTAAGAAAGAAGATTTGACCCCTTCAACCATTACCATCAAAGCATATGATGACACATGAGACAAGCTAAAGGCTTCTTTACTACTAAGGTTTAAGTGGGCCCCATTATGGATGGTGTGGAGTTCACTGTGATTGATATCCTAGCTACATTCTCTATTCTACTAAGAAGACCTTGGTTCCATAAATTTGGAGGAGTTCCCTCTACCTTGCATCAAGTGATCAAGTTCCTGCATGAAGGCAATATTGTTACCATAAAGGTTGAAATTGATTATGCAATTTCTACATTAGCTATCGCTAATTAGCCTTATATTGGATTTCACATTGCTAGAATTTATGAAGACTACATGGACCCATAGTGTCCAAAATGATGAAAAAGATAGACTTCTTCCTTGGTATTGGTTTAGGGAAGAATTTATAAGGTATAACTGAACCACTGTTGCTTTATACTCAAAAAGACACAAGAGGATTGGGGTATAATCCAAATGAAGGGGGGAACCTGAAGAAAGGGAATGCTTTAGGGGACTATTTTGTCAAGCAATAGATTACAAAGTATGATAGGACTCTAGGACCTATAATAGTGGATAGGTACTACAATCCAGGCTTTAAGATCTTTGTAGATGTTAATGATTAGGAATCGGGCCACCTCACTCAGATTTAGTGGACAGAGGAAATCTTTCCTAAACTATCAGTTGTTGAAGAAATCTTCTTTAGCTCTTTTGAGAATGTTTCTGATTTAGAGTCTAATTTACTTATTGATGAAATGTATCTTTATAACCTTTTTGAGGTAAATGATTTTCTTTCCAATAAAATGAACAAAGAGTTTGCTTATTTGTGTAATGCTTTTTCCTGATGGTAGCAAGCATCCAAGCAATCATTACATAGCATTTTTTACATTAATTATATTAAAACTAATCCATTTATTCTTAGCATAAATGAACAACCTAAAAATGTATTAATTGCCCATGATACTACTATCAATGAAAGGAAAAAAAATTGAGAGATTACTAAAAACATATGAAAGAATCTTCACTTGGAGTTATGAGGACATGTCAGGCATTAATCATGAAGTTGCTCAAGACTCCATACCAACATAGAACCATACCATTCCTATCTGACAAAAGTTAAGAAAGATGAGACCCGAATGGGCAGAAAAGGTAAAGACAGAAGTTGTCAAGTTGCTCGAGGCCAAGTTCATTAAAGAAATTGTCTTCCCTACTTGGCTAGCCAATATAGTTTCGATACCTAAAAAGGATGGAAGGGTTAGAACGTGTGTTGATTATTAACACTTGAATAAAGCATACCCTAAGGATAACTTTCCCTTGCCTCATATTGATGTACTAGTTGATAGTGTAGCTATGGCAGCCATGTACTCATTTGTTGATGGATTTTTAGGGTACAACCAGATTTTAATAAGGTAATTGACAAATGCAAAACTACCTTTATAACTAAATAGGGGACATACTACTATAAGGTAATGCCTTTTAGACTAAAGAATGCAAGAACAACCTACTAACGGATGGCTACAAAACTTTCCCATGACATAATACATAAAGAAGTTGAGGTATATATGGATGATATGATGGTGAAGTCTACGGAAAAGGAAGGACACTTCAAAGCATTAGAAAAGTTCTTCTAAAGATTAGACCAACTCAGCATGAGGCTTAACCGTAAGAAGTTTGTTTTTAGAGTCATATCAAGAAAGTTGTTAGGATTCATGGTTAGTAGAAATGGGATTGAAGTAGATCCAGACAAGGTAAAAGCAATCTTAGAAATGCTAACACCTCAATTAGAAAAAGGAAGTTAGAGGATTTCTAGGTAAACTATAGTATATTAGCCAATTCATAGCCAAACTTGCATCGGTTTGTAAGCCTGTATTCAATTTATTACGCAAAGGACAACCAAAAGAGTGGAATGAAAATTGCGAGAAAGCTTTCCAAGCCATCAAGTAGTACTTAACCAAACCTCCTATCCAAATACTACCAAAACCTAAAAAATCCCTAATCATGTATCTGGCAATTGAAGAATCTTCCATTGAAGCTCTAATCCCACAAGTAGATAAATCTAGGGTGGAAAATGCAGTCTATTACCTAAGTAAGAAATTGCTCCTATATAAACAGAAGTACGTAGAAGTGGAAAAGATATGTTTAGGAGTAATTTGGGTCTCCAAAAAGCTACCTCACTACTTTCAATCATACAAGGTAGAGGCGGTAGCAAACAATGATCCACTAAGGTACTTATAAACTGCACCTTCTTTAATAGGTAAAATGGGTCACTGGATCTTACTTTTACAAGAGTTTGACATTTCTAATATCACTAAAAATATGGTTAAGGGCTAAGCGATAGCTGAATTCCTAGCACAATATCCAATTGAAGGAAAAAAAAAAGAAGAATTTATGTTTCTAGATGAAAACTTAGGGGCAATCTCCTAGGAAAGATGGAAAATATTCTTTAATAAAGCTATAAACCAAAAAGGTGCAGGAGCCAGTATATTACTTATCAATCTACAAGGTCAGTAGATGTTCTTACCTAGGATGTTGGAATTCCATGCAACCAATAATGTAGCATAATATGAAGCATGCATTTATGGCCTTAAAACCTTATATCAGCTGGGGGCAAAAATAATTGATATATATAGGGATTCTATGCTAGTCATACAACAAATAATGTGTAACTGGGACATAAAGGATAAGAATTTAAGCAAGTATGTTTGAATACTCATGGATCTATTGGAAGGATTTTACCAATGCACTTTTTATCACATCCTTAGAGAATAAAACCAAGTTGTGAATGCCCTAGCCACTTTGATGTTAATATTGAGCCTCGATAAAAAGGATTTTCCTAACCCATGTATTTCAACAAATGAATATTTCCCATAAATATGGGTATAGTCAATACTATGACCGAATGAACCAATGTTGATTTACCTTGGTTCCATGGCATTTAAGTTTACCTAGAAACCAAACAGTATCCAAACCATGCAACTGAGAAAGATAAGAGGGTTCTACAAAAATTATCAGCCTAGTTTAATTCTTACCAAGGGATACTATACAAAAAGCAGTTGGATGGTATTTAGCTCAAATGTGTGGATGAATTAGAGTTTTAAAAAATACTCACGAAGGTGTATGAAGGTGTTTGTGGTCATCACATGAATGGGAAAAACTTGGCCAAGAAGATCATGCAATTGGGATTCTATTGGTTAACCATAGAAATAAATTGCTATAATTTTGTCAAGAAATGTCACAAGTGCTAGATCTATTGGAACCTAAGTCATCTACCATCTAATGACTTGACTAGTTATCATCCCCCTAGCTATTTTCAACATGGGGAATAGATATAATTAGGAAAATAAAACCATTTGCTACTAGAGCACATAGATACATAGTGGTAGCAATTGATTACTTCTCTAAATGGGTTAAAGCTGAATCTTTCAACAAATTAGAGGCAAAACAGATGGTGAAATTTATTGAAAGAAACATTATTTACAAGTATGGATTGCTATAACAAGTCATCATGGATAATGGAGTAAATTCCAAGGCAAAATGTGGCAGCTCTTATAGAAATATAAAATTAAGCATCATAAGTCTTCTCTATATTGACCTCATGCTAATGGGGTAATAGAAGTAGCCAATAAGAATATTAAGAAAATTTTGCAAAAAATGAGAGTTACTTATAAGGATTAGGCAAATATGTTACTCTTTGCACTATGGGGATACAAAATAACTATTAAGACATCTACACAAGCCATGCCCTATTCTTTAGTTTATGAAATGGAAGTAATGTTGCTAATAAAAATTGAAGGTCTTTCACTTAAGGTTATGCAAGAAGCAGAAATACTAGAAGTTAAATGGGCTAGAAACATATATAAATAGCTAGCATTAATTGATGAAAAATGACTTTAAGCTCTTTATCATATGTAATTGTACCAAAAGAGGATTGCTAGAGCTTACAATAAGACAGCCAAGCCTAGATCCATACAAGAAGGGGATTTGGTACCAAAACAAACTAGACCCTTATTATCAAATCCCAGGGGAAAGTTCAAGCCTAACTGGGAGGTCCATACTTAGCCAAAAATATATTTAAACATAGAGGTGTTAAGATCTCAGATTTAGAAGTAAATGAGTTCTCAGAACCAATCAACATGGATAAGCTGAAAAAGTATTTTTGTTGAAAAAAAAGTCCTTTAAGCTGAAAACCTGAATAGGTCAGCTTAGGCAAAAGTTAGGACACCCTAATGAAGTGAAAGCCTATCAGGCACTTCATGTAAAAGTTAAGGGATTTGAGAGAAAATGTCCAATCAAGAAAACCTTTTCAAGGTTAATTAGTAACGACAGTATTATTAATGGGAAATTAATATATTTGCCAAGATTAAGAAGCTTAGTTTCAAGTGCAATTAATAGCAAGAATGCTTTAGTCATAATCATTGATATGTAAGCTTCCATTAAGTGAGAAAAATTATACAAGTAATTAAACTCTAAAGAAAAGTCCAAATACATCTTTTCTTTTCAAACATAAAAGTTTTATCCTCACATTTTCTCTTTAATACTAATGTCCTACTATCTCTAGACGTACTTAGAATCAAATCTCTATAATCATCACTTGTATTTATGTTATTGTTAATTGCATGGTTAAGCACATCTCTCAATATAGCATGATGCTTCCACAGGTCAGGAAAAGATCACAAGAAATGTCGAGTTAAAAGTCCACCTTGAAATCCTAAAGGTTTAAAAGAGATCCTTTGTAATAGACCAAATTGTTGTTAAATCTAAGAAGGGATGCAAAATGTAGCATGTCTCAATCCTATCAAGGGAACACAACATGAATGACAAGATAGAGAAGAATGGCTAATCTTCCACCAAAGATATCTCCATTAAAAATAACAATAGTTTTGAACCTTTCAGTCTATTAATCACGAGTATCAAAATCTCTTCTCAAGCTTCCTTTCATACTAATGATTCGAAGCATATTTCACCTAAAGCCTTTCAAGAGGAGGTACAAGTAATCCTAACATCTCTTGTAACCAAATTTGAAAAAAAAAAGAGTAAGTCATTATGTTAGAAAATCTATAAAGGACCACATAAGCAAAACTTAGGCAAACCTACTAGTATGAAAACCCTCATAGGCACACTAGGAAAAAGTTAGGATTAAAATAAAACTAAAAGCTAAAAGGAAAACCTATAAGGGCTCTCTATGCATACATGTAAAAGAAGTAGGCTTCCAACTATAAAGTTAATGTCCCCTTTCTTCAGAGCATCTAATCCTCAAATGGTTTTAGCCAGAAAGACACCAAAAGGATTGTAGCCAGAACATATTTTAGTCAAAAGTTGAAGGACCTTGAAATCACAAAGCCTATCTTTGAAAGTAACTATGAACCAATTACCAAGGATAAACAGTAGCATGCACTTTGCCCATTCCATGAAGTTGATAGGGAACTTATGAGCAAAGTCCAAAATTCCTTGCAAGGAGATAGGGCCTACACCTATAATCACCTTCTGAGACATGGAAGAAGAAACACCCAATGCAAGGATAATATCTATGGGGTATTGTTTTCCAAAAGAAGGAAAAGCCAAGGGATCATCTCAACCAATAGGAAAATTCAAAAGGGTAGCAAATTCCTCTAAAGTCAAGGTAACTTCTTGGTGGTAGAAAATGAACACATGAAAAATGAAAAATACAGTCCTAGTATTGCATAACAGCACTCAAAAGTTGTGGTCAACCCTTCCTTTTCTCGAAAATCTAAGGGTAGGAAAGCAAGCAAGGGTATTTATAGTCCAAGAAGCCTTTGATACCAAAATTTTAGAGAACTATTGATTAAAAGAGAGAGACATGGTGAAGTATGGCAAAAACAAAGGAGAAAAGAAGTATTTATAGACTCCAAGCCTTACCATTCCTCTTTCTACTAAGACAAGGAATCCAAAACAAGTGAGAAAGTCCACACGAACCTTAGAATATCTAGAGTTGACATTATAGTAATAAAGATAGGTCCACAATAATGCTTGTAACCAATCAGAACAAAGGTCTGCATAGACCTCTGTGTACCATATTCGTATAGACCTATAACTATCAAGCATTTCCAAGGAAATCTTGCAATAAAAGGGACTCATTTGGTGAATTGTTATTCAATTATGGGTAGTGACATATGCTATCCAATAGTTATAAGTAAAGATGCAAAATTATATTCAAAATAAAAAATTATTTATATGGCACCTTCCGCCTAATCTATACACTAGACTCGAATGGGGGATGTGTGCATACAAAATGATATCCAGTTTCGTTATCCAAAATAACTTAAAATTTAAAACTTTGATATGAAAAAACATTTCTTGACTCAAAAATGAAATAAAATATCAAAAACCTTTGGCATGCAAACTAAGGCAAACATTAGGGTCATCGTGTCAAAAATCTAGAGCATAATGGCTATACTAGGACACTTCCCAATTTTTTTAACCTACTTAAAAACACTTTTATATAATCAATACATTCATATCTAACTCAAATAACTCCTTATGACCCTCTAAATCACAACATAAACACAACAAGCCTTAGGCTCTCCACAATCAACAATCTCATATGCAAACTTATATATCAACGCATAACATGTGAGAAGTAAAAAAGTAAAATCCATAGTTAAAATATTTGATTTAAAAACCTATTGCAAAATGAAGATTAGACCTAATCCCTCTAGGATCACAAGAGCACACTAACTATTTAAACATTACATTTACATTATCATTACTATTACAAAAAAGAGTACAAAAATACCTATAAAGGGGTTATCTTCGTGTCTCCTGATATGCAAAAGCTTTGGCTCTAATCTACTACCCTATTACTTACGCATCGCAAACATGTAATGTGCTAAGCTTTTGCTTAGTGGTGTAATCACTTTAACATGTAAAAATGTTAGTTTTACCATGTCATATATATACACATACCATTTTTGGATTTAAAATCACAAACATGCATTTTCGGTAACTTATACACAAACATGCATATTTCAAGTATAATTGAGCCTTTAGATATCATACATGACAAAAATATACCATAACTTCATATAACACACATTAATAGGCTATAACACACAATATGTGTCATATCATCATCTTATAAGCATTTAAGCTACCATACTATAATCATACATTATGAGGAATATTATATTGGGGGTTTCGGGTTGTAAAGTTCGAAATCACCCTAAGACTCTTTTTCACATCATTATCATAATCACATCATTAATAGTTCCCATATGATAAGAATTTATTTAAGAAACTTACCAAGCTTCAAAATAACCAATACTTTGCCCATAGGCTTTAGGAATGCACTTATGGCTTATAGTCACCTTATAATTCATATAGAGACATTATTTCCCATACAAGTATTTTGAGTTAAAATAACATACATTCATCATTTAAAGCCATTTATATGCTAATAAACACATTTAAACACTTTAAGAATAATTTCAAGTCTTTCGACCTTATTATGATTGCATATCACATATTAGTGTCATTAGCATATAAAACCAAATTATGCATTTTTAAACCATTTAAATTGTTTAATTAATGCCCATATTAATAAGGCAACTAACCAAGACTGGATAATGAAATTATTTAGGCTCGAAGGCACTTGTACTTATAGGTACATATACTTAGGCCCGAAGGCACTCACATCCTTAGATGCGTAAACTTAGGCCCGAAGGCTCTCATATCCGCCAATGCATAACACTTAGGCCCGAAGGCTCTCATACCTTTTAGGTATATATATATCTTAGGCTTAAAGGCTCTCATACCCATTAGCACATAATTTTAGGCTTGAAGGCTCTCACATCCTCAAATGCATAATCTAACATAGGCTCGTAGGCTCTCATGCCCATCAGCACATAAATCAATGACCTGCAGGTCTCATACTTGAAGGTATGCTAGCAACCACTACAATCCTAGTTGACAGGTCAACCAATCCAAACTAGGTTGCCTAACTATATAGGCATCATTAAACATGTCATTATGTCTCAAATTAACCAATTTAACTTTTTATATTACTATATTACATTAAAATCATCATTGGCCTTATTGCACCATTGTATGGTTGACACATACTCACTTGGCCAACTTATGCCTATCAATTTCCATTACACCTATAGGATCCATTTTCGAGGTGTAATGGCTTCAAACACAACCTCATACCAATATGCCACATAAAAACACAGTTATCAAATCAAATGATCATTTTATGGCATTTTTGGGTATTTATAAACTAATGATCGTACATTGCCTTGTCATGCATTTATAATGCATATTAGCACATCACATTCATTGACACATGACACCTTTTATTCGATAAGAACATCCACACGCATGTTAGTGTGCCTAACAGTTCAAATATGCATAATGCCACACTTTTAAGCATTAAAACATTATGTGGCATTTTATCACACTTTATATATATTCACCATGTAATACACACATCACAATCACACAAAATGCAAAACCACACTTTTGGTCACGACAGCACACTATTAACAACATATGCAATACCGAACCACATACTGCATTATATGCGATAATTCAATATGATTGAGCATATAAGTGCTAAAACATCTAAAATAATTCACATAACACATTTATACAACACAATTCATCATAATTTCCTAATCATAGCATTTATTTCATTTTTATGCATTAAATCACATTTGTTGCTAATATGGCATAATGCAATTAATACAATAAAAGCAAAACTTGGCCAAATTAAAGTGATTACACATACCCAACAAGGTTGTGCAGGACCTCCAAAGTCGGCTTAGGCCTTCTCCTTGCCTTGGGAGGCTCGGGTTGTCATTTTGCCTACGCATACAAATAGGCACAAAAATAAAAAAATTAATGTAAAATAATTTAGAAGTTGAAAAAATATTCCAAGCCTAGATATGTGCTCTATAACACCTAAGGAACCCATGAAAAATAAAATTTGAAGAAAAAGAAAACTCGAGAGAGAGAAAGTTACTATTCACCTCAATTTTCTTTTTAGTTTTTCTACTGAAATACTTCACCATTCGTGACAATTTGGGTGTCTACAGACTCATCTCAAAATGCTCATCATTTCAGGTGTAATCTTATAAAGTGGGTTGCTCTATGGAGGAAGGAATCAATAAGAGAAAGAGAGAGAGAGAGAGAGAGGAAGGGGCGAAAAAATGGAGGAGGAAGGGGTGTATAGTGCTTTTGTGGTATGTGGGGGAGGAGATTAAGTTTTCCCCTTTTATACTTTTCCAAAAAATAATTTTTCTTTGCTTTGAAAAATTATTATAAACAATAGGAATATTGGTTTTCCTCCATTTCTATCCCCAAAATTCCATTAATCCTCGCCCTAAATTCTCCTAAAATCTTGAGACCAAATTTCGATAATCATCCAAAAAATTAATATATTTTATGTACCAAAAATTGGGTAAAAATAGTTCCTGAACTTAAAAAATTCTGATTCTAAAGCTATTAGACTATTTAGAATATTTGAGTATCAAGTTGCAAGATTTTTGAATTATTTTGAGTAACTCTTCATTTATTTTACAGTTCAGCTTTACATGCGGCACTATTCACAGGACATTGACATAAAATCTTAATTAGTGTTTTTAACCATTCGAATGACTTCACATTGGCTTCAAACTTTGCATAAAATTCTCTTGTAATTAATACTTCCTGTTAGTATAATTAGTGTGACTCAGGTTTCTGAAAGTACTATTC
>CANXYI010686679.1:0-10558 GCA_948208565.1 Hura crepitans
AAATCACTACAAGATATTACACATGTTCATACATATTCTTAAAATTGACTAATATATCATCAATAAACATAACAACAAACTAGTCTAAATAAGGACAAAAAATCCAATTCATCAAATCCATAAAGGTGGCAAACATTGGTAAGCCCAAATGGCATTACCAAAAATTCATAATGTTCATATTATGTTTTAAAAGCTATCTTAGGTACATATGCCTCTTTCACTCTTATTTCATAATACTCAGATCTCAAATCAATCTTTAAGAATACCCCAACTCTTCTTAACTGATCAAATGAATTGTCTATGTGAGGTAACGGATACTTATTCTTGATAGTGACTTTATTTGGTTGTTGATAATCCACACATAATCTCAATGACCCTCCTTCTTTTCATAAACATTGGTGCTTCCCAAGGTGATACATTAAGTCTAATAAAACCCTTATCTAAAAGCTCTTAGAACTAGATTTTTAACTCTTTCAATTCAATAAGAGCCAATTTATAAGGTGCCATCAAGACTGGTGCTATGCTAAGAGAAATTTTAATCCCAAATTCAAGTTCCAGTTCAAATGCTAAACTGAATAACACATCAAGAAAAATATATGAAAATTTAGACACAACTAGATTTGACTCATATCATGTTATTATTTTCTCATATTTACCACATGAGCAATGTAGGCTCATATCCTTTTCTAATCAATCACCTAGCTGCTATGGTAGAGATGACATTCGACAAAAAGCATGTTCTCATACCCATAACTATAATTTCTTTCCCATCAATTGTCTTAAAGGTAATTCTTTTTAATTTGCAATCAACTAAGGCTTGTTGTTTTGATAACCAAAACTCAATAAGGTTAGCAGGAAACTCATAGCCTTGAACTAATAATAAAAAAGCTCTATAAATTTTATTACCACTACACTCTACCCTATAGGATTGCTAACTAAGATATCACTGTCTAACATGTCAGCTTTTAATCCCTAATCATGTGCTAGTGATGTGCATATATAAGAGTGTGTAGAACCCATATCAATTAAAGTAATAGTGGTTATATCAAAGATATAAAATGCACTGACTATGGTGTTAGGTGAATTTATCTCCTCATAAGCTCTAATTACATACCACCTGGCTAAAGCACAAGGCTTTAAATGATCCACTACCTTAGATCTAGCTCTTTGACTACCTACTAATCTTATCCCCTCTCTCCTATCTATATCCTCTGAATGCTATTAGGGAAAATCCTAATGACTCGGTATCAACTGCTGAACTCTTCGAGCAATCTTTAAGAAAAAGATCTTAGAACTTCACCCATAATACACTCCAGGTATAAGCCTCTAACAAGTACCTCTATGTCTCCTATTATAATACTCACAAGGATTACTAGGTGTACTCTTAGTAATTGATGTTAGTGCACTAGCTGTCGATGTTTGCTATCTGGGTCTAAAAAATGATCCTTGACTCAATCTTTATCTTTGGGCATGAGACTATATATGAGATTGTAATTGTACTCCTTCTATTTCTCACTTGCTAAAGGGGTTGAACTAGCCTATACATTGCTCTGTGATCTCTTATTGCTCTCTTCCTTTCTCATTTTATTGAATTTTCTCGATCATAAGAGCAACTAAAACTAGTAATGGAAATGTTTTTATCTTCACTGCTGCTAAGTGGAGGCATATATCATCATTTAGCCTATGTTTAAATTTCTTAGACTATTCCAACTTAGTAAGAATGATTTCTTTCCTACATCTACTCAGTCTTATAAATTCCTTCTCATATTTTGATATGGTTTTATGCTTCTACTTTAATGTAACAAAATCCCTCTTTTTGTCTTCAAGATAACTCTTTATAATAAATTTCTTCTTAAACTCCTCTAGAAAGAAATCCCAAGTCTTAGCTTCCTCTTACACCTATCTGGAATAGTATCCCACTACTTATGCACTTCCTTCTGAAGCAAGAAAGTGGCACATACTAAACTCTCTTTTGGTGAGCACTTTAATTGTTAGAGAATTCTTATGGTTCTTTTAAGCCAATATACAGTTGCACTAAGTCGTCATGTTTTGTACCACAAAAATCTTTAACACCCATTTTCTTAATTCTTTCCAAACTTCTCTTCTACACATCTTGAGGTGGTAGAGGTGGCTGCACTTGTGATTGTAGTGTTGTAGTAGTTGTAGCTTGTCTAAGGCAATCTACAATTTTTTTAAGCAAAGGTTGCTATTGTTATGCAGCTTGCCAAGTAGTAATTTGCACAAAAGCTTCAGGTCTTATAAGCTCATTACTAACAATAGGGGTATGACTTTTAACCTCCTTTTATATGCCCTTTTGGGTAAACTCATCCATAGTACAACTATAAGGGAAAAATAACTTATTCAATCCTAATAGTATATACTTGTTACAATGCATGATCATATACTTATGGCACTCATACATATCCTTGTTATGCCTAGGATCACTTAAACCTTAGCTCTAATATCAATAAATGTAACACCCCTTATCTGACCAGTATACAAATCTAGATAAAAGATACTACATCATCGATAACATCACTTGACATATGACCCACACCATTATGCTTTACTTAACATGTATTCTTTCACATAAATTCATATACTTTATAATCCATTTCTTTTATTTAATTATTTAAGGTTAACATGTTGAATTTTGGCAGCATAATGGCTGTATATTGACATTAAACCAAATAGTACCTACATAAAAGCACAATTCTAATATAACCTAACTCATCTATACTTAATTTCTCTTATCATTTACAACCAATCACCACACAATCACAAAATATCTCAACATCTACTACAAACATTATATGTATATGCACATTCATTAAAACATTCATACACAAGTTCATTATTAGTTTACATATACATTCCTATACACATCACTTGTCTAAGTTCATACTTTACATATGAGTGCCTTATATAACCAAAAAAAAACTTAACAAAATCACTTATGGAAAAAAGAAACCTCATATTTCTTTAAAGACTTCAAAAAAATGTTGGACTACTCGAACTAGAATTTTAACTTTTTATTCCTAAATCTTCAACCTAGTGTCACAAAAAAAGAAATGATATGCTAAACTATATATCTTAGTGGTGTATTCTAAAGAAATTTTTAAATTTAAAAGACATTTTATAATCACACACATAATATATAGTTAAGTTTAATTATATCAAATGAAAGTTTATTAGACCAATATTACTTTTAAACTCATATATCAAGTAAATTACCTAAACAAGATCTGTCATGCCTAACTTTTAGTCTAGTTTTCCATAAGGTTAAAATAGGAATTACAAGAAAAAATAGGGAGTGAAATAAACATATAGATCGAGTAGAGTCGGTTGGTGTGAATAACGAAGTGAAAATTAACTAAATGGAAAAATGGTAATTTTGTTGAAAAGCTAAAGGCAAAATAGGAAATCCACTATTTATAGTCAAAAAGAGGAGAGAGACACATGAGAGTAATAATAAAGTGACATGTGGTTTGGTGATGATGAGAAAATGTGAGAAAAATGAGGTTCAGAAGCAGACCATGAATAGTGTTCTCAGGCCAAATAGAGTTAACCCAATTGAAAATTTGTATTAATTATAAGATGCATTGTGGATAAATTTAGGGAGTATTTGAGATCATATAAGGGGCTAAAAATTGAAACCAAAAGCTGAATCAGAAAATTCAAAAATGTACTTAGAAAATTCTAAAGTGGCATATCCTAATGGTAAAAAATTATAAGGAATCCAAAAATCATAGTGTTGGAATTTTTTTAACATAGGATCTATTAAAAAATTAGGAAAATAAATTCAATCAAATGTATATATATTTAAGGATAAATGGTAGAATATTTGTGTAAGGAGCATTCTTAGCCATTGGTTTAAATAGTGGCATGATAAATCCTAGCCATCTAAGTGTAATTCATAATTATTGACATGGCAAATGATTAAAAGATATTAAAAGACAAATACACATGGATTTTATCTTGTCATCCATATGTAAATAATATCTTTTAATTATAACCATTCATTCACCATATAAATATGTAAATAACAATTAAATATTCATTTGTTTCTAGCCTATACATGTTTCTCCTCCCCTCTCTATGGTTGAAATTCATTCCTTCTTTTCTTCAGCATTTTTACACCTTAATTTTACCCATATAATCACTAAATAATGCACAAGAAATGTCACTCTTTTAGCCTAACACCTTATCCCCTTTAAATTGGTTGGAAAGAGATAAAGAAATAGATGTTTTTGGTCACTCTAAAGTAAGTAATTTGATCTTAAACCAAGTGATTTTTATGAGGTTTTTTGAGGTGTTGAAATGGTTTGCAGAATTATATGTTGAGGTTTTTGTATAATGATATTTTTTATGATTTTTATTTGAGAACATGGTTATGAAAGTTTAAGGATTTGAAGATTTAATGGTGAAGAAGATTGATAGAAGGGATATTGAAGAGAATAAAATGAGTTCTACGTAGAGAAAAGCTTGTATACAAGGTATATGTAATCTAAACTAAGGTTAGTATATGTTTATGGTTTATTATAAGTATGGTGTTAATATGTTGTCTTGGATGAATAAAATGTATGGGTAGGAATGTTATTAAGCTTATGTTAGGATGTTAAGAATTGAGAAAAACAAGGAAAAAGGAGAAGCATAATTCAATTAGCATGAGTATATATATTTATGGAATTTTTAGGTGTTAAATATATTATGGAAGTTGTTATTTTAGCTTGTATAAATAATTAAAGTAGGGTTAATTTTAGTAGACATAACTACGACTTAAAAGAACTACATTAAAATGGTCAAAATGATAGAACAAAATAGGTAGGTTGAAAAGGTTAATGTGGCCAAAATACACATATTTGGTAACAAAGGATATATTATGGTTAATTAAGTACATAGTGTAATATTTGATAAATAAAGATATGAAGGAAAATAAAATAAAGTTGAATTAATGCTTATGGCTTAGAATGATGGAATATCCGAAAGGATGCAAGTGTGAATATAATGAATAAATATGTATATTAATGGTTAAATAGTCAATTAAGCTAAAGTAGGTATGGTTAAAGAGAATAATAGATATAATTTAATGGTATAAATTGAATACATGTAAATATAAGGAAAATTATAATATATAGGTGTGTAAAAGAACAAAAGACTAAATGAGTTGATTAAACAAGAACAGAATGGAATTATTTACAAATGCATAATTAAAGAATTAAAGATTGATATAAGAGAAAAGCAATAATAAGAATTATAAGACTATATGGGATAAATTATATAATTTGATTGACATAGAATAAATAAATTAAGGAAAATATGCATATAAGCATAAAAGTATACGTAAGCAAAAGAAATTAATTATGATGAATAAAAAGAAGAATTGTATTATTACGACATAAACATTGGAAATAAAGGAAAAAATAAGATATATGTATGTTTAGGAATTACATAGCTATTATACGAATAAAAAAAGATTTTATGAATTAATTAAATATAATAATGAGGGTAATTACATAAATATATAATTAATGAGATAAAGATTGTATGTGTATAAAAAGCTTAAATAATAATTATATAAGGTTATAAAGATAATCATATAACTTAATTAAAGTGTAATAAGTAATTTTGGAAGAAAATATGAGAATTAAAAATATATATGAACATAAAATCGGTATATAAAAATGTAACTATAAGTATTCAAAGGAGCAAATGTAATTAAATCAAATTAATTAAGTAAATTATATATATAACATGCAAAGAAAGTTAAGTGTGTAAAGTAATATGGTATATATAAGTACAATGGACATAAATGATAATTTTAAAGAAATAGTATAGGTAATGGAAATCTAATAAATATTATAAATAAATTATGAATAATAACGAATTAATATGTAGATATTGAAACATTAATAAATAAAGAAATGCATGATGAAATATATTATAAATAATGTAAGTATATTGTGAATTTTATCATTTAAAGCATATGAAAAACTATGGGAATATATTGGCTATGATAAGAATTTATGAAAGTTACATTTATATATTAATATGATTGAGAGATGGTAGTGAAAAGTATGATAATTATGATTTTAATTTCATATGATGATTAAATGGAATTTGAATGAAAAGGGAAATAAAAAAGAGTAATAAGTAAATGGATTAGAATGATTGGAAAAAGAAATATAATCATAATTAAGAATGGCCCATATATGTTAGACAACCCATTAGATAGGTTGACCTGCCAACTAGAGAGGTAGCAGCTGTTAGGGCACTTTGGTGCACATTCTCATATGGGTACGGCCATTATGAGGTCTATGAGGGCCACCACACACCTATAAGTTAATTATTGATGACATATAGATTCTCATATAAGTGCAGCCACTAGGAGGTCCAATAGAACCACTACCCTTATTCTTAATATGGTGCAACCACCGGGAGGTTTAACAGGACCACTACACATTTATGGTGATATGTCATGCTAGTACAATAGTTGTAAGGTCCATGAGGGCCACTGCACACTTTTAAGTGGGTGCAACCACTGTGAGAGTGGGCCACTATATAGAGTTGAGATCTCGTTATCCAGTATTAGCATTGAGTCTATCAAGTATAGTCTAGGTAGCATAAAGAATGAAATAAAAGATCGATGGAACATTAATGAAAGGAAACTAAAATGTATAGACGATATCTTATATAATGTATAATATAAAATAAACTGCAAGATTTTAACAGATATATAGGAAAACTCAAGTAATATATTAAATAAAAAGAAGTGTCATTTAAGAGAAGAAGGTATACAAATGAGAAGCATATTATAAATAAAGGAAGATATGAAAATATATAAACATAGACGATATGAAATTGAGATTTCATAGTTGGAAATGCTAGGAAAAAAGAGATAGGTTTGAAATGTGTATATACATATATGTGAATATGTGAAAACATAGCTACCAAATAAAATAATGGTATCTAGATACATATGTATGATTGATAAACAATGGTATAAAATAGCATAATGTGTTGAGACACAAGAACTTAATGATGAAGTAAATGCACATAATTACCTAAACACATGTAGGATGAATAAGGAACCATCTAATAAGATAGAGAAATGTAGATTGAAAATCTAATAATACTATAAAGTGTAAGCTTTAAAGAAGTAGATACACCATTGAGCAAATCTTGCTCAATGTATTGGCTGTTGCTAATGCATAGGTTTTAATTGAGGTAGGCGAGGTAACAGATTGAGTCCTAGCATACAACGAAAGTTATAGGCAAACAACTCGATAAGTGTATCCATCACAAGCATTCAATAATGTTTGACATGTCTGACGTAAATAGAGCTATAAAAAGCATCCTTAGAAATAGTAATTCTTAATTATCTAATTAATAACCGAAAAAGGTAATAACATTGATACTGGAGAGCAACTTAAGCACAAATAGTATTAGTAATTTGATCATATACATGATGTCTGAATGTGATACATGTTAAAAGTGTAACAAATAAAATGTGAGCTAAATTTTAATGGGTACATTACGATAATAAATAAAGATGCAAATGATACGTTAGAAAGATAGTAATTGAATTAGTTCTCTAATAATAATAAAGTTATCATAGCTATGCATATATAGCTTTAGTAAGGTAATAGGTGTAAAGGCTTAAAGAAATCTTTAAGTAGTATGTAAATTAAGAAAATTAAACAAAAAGGTTAATTGAAGTGAATAAAGAATAGTGATCAAATTGGACATGTAACATCTTGTATCTAAACTAGCTACCAATTGGCTATAAGGGTTTTACAAGATTTATCCATATGCTTACTTTATTCACAAATTTATTTTAAATAATTTCAAGTCTATTTATATTTGACTAAGTCAACATAATTGTAGTTAAGTTATTATAAGCTTTCATCTTAATATGTTGCCCATATTCACATGAAAGACATCCTCATTCAGATAATGGGATATTTAAACTATAAAGGCTAGGTAATCATCATCAGGGGCCATATAGGCCATTGACCAATAATGCTCAAATAGCAGTCACACAAGCTATGGACCAATAATGGTTAAACGGTGGCCACATAGACTAAGACATATAGGGTTAAGTACAAGAACTATAAAGCCATAAACCATAAAGGCTAATAATCAAGGTTTGAAGGCATAGACCACAAAGGATAAAATCAACATAATATTCGGACATTTAAGTGTTATAAGTAGTTGCTAAAACCTCTATCCCTAGTCAGCTAGCCAACCTATCCAATTCTACTCATCTATGCATGCTCATATGGGCTTTACACTTTTTATATATTTATGTTTATTTTTCCATTTCCATACATTCTTTTTATCAAACTTTACATACTTTATTTATAACTCATTATACATTTAGTCATGCAAATTTACTATTGAAAACCTTCTTTACACTAATCCTTTTACATCCAATCATTCGACCACTAGCTTTTTTTATATGTTTATCTTTTTTTCTTTATTCTTTTATGTAAATTCCCATATTAATTAATCCACATTCCTTATTATGGTATTACTCAATATTAAATCTCTATTTAACTTTGACTTACAAAATCTAATGACTTTACTTTGTTGTCTAAAGTTTAAAAGGTTATACTATGGTCAACTAACACTTAATTAGGCTAAATTTTATTAATAAATTATCAAATTATTTAATATCCTATTACTAAACATATTTGACTAAAAAGCTTCATTTTAAAATTGATTAATTTTTTGAATCATATTATTTCATTTCAATTATGATAAATTTCCATAATAATTGGTTATATTCCTAAGTATCTTTCTACTTGTAATTTTGGTTTTAACATACACACATACACATCACATTCACACAATACACACTAATTAAAACTCATCTCACTTAATTAATAACTTCTATATATTAATTTCATCAACTTATAATTGCCTATATCATAATTTACATTACATATAACAAATAACATTCAATTTCCATAACCACTTTTCTTTAACTTTAAAGGTTAAGGTAAAATCTCCATTAGAATGCACTTACTAAGTATTCTTGCACTTCAATACTCTCTCTCTTTAGATTATTTTTCTTGTTCAATCGCCTTGTCTTTTCCCCTGTCCCTTTCTCCATCTTACATTCCATACACAACATAAATACAAAAAAAAAAACCCAAATAAATTATTTTTAGCTCAAAATATAAAATTGATTTCACAAAACATCATTTGAGACCTTCCTTTCATTAGAAAAATTATTGAAATTAAAAGAAAAATACTTACTTAAAATTCAAACACTAAACATCCTCTTACATCCCCTAATTTTTCCAACCAAATGACTATATTTTCTAGAATTTTATAGCATGAGAGAGCTTTTAAAAGGTTTAATTTAATTTTTAAAAGTGTAAAATGATGGTTTGAAAGGTAAAAAGAAACAAAAATGGTGGATAAAGGATAAGGAAAAAGTCAACAGCTCTAATGAAGAAGATAAGCTGATTTTTTTTATTTTAAACCATTCTTGTATTTATATGCAACGTTTAAAATCAAGTAGAAAGTTTCCAATGGTTAGAATTCATTTTCTTGAAAAAATTATTTATTTTAATAAGTTTTCCTCTCAAATTTTCCAGATTTTTCTAGCATAAAATCATAAATCAATGGCCAAAATTTAATGCTTACTATTTAATCTATGGATCCTACTTTCACCCTACACAAAAATCTTTTATTTTCAATTATTTATTTAGCATTTTCCTCTTTTTATTTCCATAATATTTTTTGATCTCTAAAATTTGCAATTCCAGTATTTTTAGAACCCTTAGATTATTTGAGTAACTATATATTTATGTTCCTTATCGATTTAAGCAAAATTGTTGACTTTTTGATTTAGCCCTAATCGGATTACTATTGATTTTTTACTACTATAAAAGCATTATTTCTAATTTTAACCTACTTAATGCCTTCAATTTCATTTCATATTTTACCTAAAATAATTTAATGAATAATACTTTCACCAGGTTAGATTAGTATAGCTCGTATCCTAGGAAACACTATAACCTGAGAAGTACTATTCACGACCTAGGATTTTTAGGTGTTACATGTTGACATATGAGACATTTGGCTATAAAATCCATGATATCTCTTTTCATTCTAAGTCATTGGTAATGTGATTTTAAATTTTGATAGATTTTGGTAATGCCTAAATACATATCATATGCACTATTATGGGTTTCATGTATAATTCTCTATCTTATATCATTAACTTTAGGCATACATATTCTATTCTTGTATTACAAGCATCCATCATTTGCTGCTATGCACTGACTTTTCCTTATATCTTTCACTTACTTCATCAACTACTGTATCTTCTCATCATGCTTTTGTGCTTCTACCACTTGATATAGCAAATTAGGTTGGATTCTTAATTTAGCTATTAAAGCTTCATCACTTGTTATAAATAGATGTGTATTCATTATCCTCAAAGTTGCCAAGAATTTTTGACTAAGTGTATCAGCTTTTCCTATATGCTAATCAATAATACATTCATAATCTTCAATTAATTCCATCCATCTTCTCTAACTAA